>JAIPRL010000299.1:0-74713 GCA_025469235.1 Pemphigus obesinymphae | reverse complement strand
GATTTAAACCGTTACAAGCGCTAGTAGTACGTAAATCAGCTGTTTCTGATTTTGGATTAACTTTGTTGCTGTAAAAACTAGAACATTATCATAGGCCGATGGGCAACCATATTATCTTAAATCGTGGTGACAACATAACAAAAAAGTAATCGTAGATCAAGTACTGAAATAAGATAGTATTTATCAATATATAAGAACAGATCGAGTTTGATAACCCAGTATTGGAGCCATATATACATAGAAATGATTGCTAATAGTATCATCAGTGAGAATGTACATATTATTTTTATTTTAAGACGAGACTTACATTAAAAAATGTTTCAAAACGAAGAGGGGGGAGGGAGAGAGATTGTTCGTTTGAGGCCCGGGTCCTTTAGCGTTCAGTGAATTCGACACCGTCGTCAGTGGCGTCATTTGATGGGGGGGGGCAGGATGGGGCATTTGCCCCACACTAAGATTTATGTGGGGCCGACTAATTTTTGCGGGCCCGATTGATTTTTAAAGTCTATGAAATGACGCCACTGACCGTATATACACACAATAATAATATATAGGTACGAATACGATGATAAATTTGAAAAATAAACACCGCAAATGACATCGCGCGATGAATTATTATATTATAATTATTATAATAATACGATCGAACGACCGCTGAAGGGTTCGGCGAGAAATCGAGAAATAAATTGAAGGAGAGAGAGAACTTATATTATCGGAAATATTGAAACATCTGGGGCATCGGCGGAAAAAGTGTATTACGAGAACGGAAAGTCATTTCGCCGTTTCCATTAGCGGCGGGAGAAAAAATAGTATACACACACACACACACACACACACATTTATACGATATATGGTAGTGGTCATAAGTTTAAGTGTGTGCAATCGGGATCAGTAGTGGTGGTGGTGGTGGTGGTGGTGGGTAAACTTAACGCCCATTAAAAGTTTACCCGGTTTTAGCCGGTCGTGTCCGAACCTAAGCGTGTTTCTTTTACTTTTATCGTCCCGATAAAAGCGTTTCGCCCCGCGTGGCCACGTGTTAGACTGCGTGAGTTGTCCCGTCTTCGTTTCGGTAAACCCAACTTTAACACCGCTCTGTTTAAAATACCATTAGAGACCTGATCCCATATAGTAAATTTACCGGATAAATGGAAATTTACGTAAATTTCACCGTGCGTTTTTGATCGGTAAATTTAAAAAAAAAAAAAATAAAAAAATCTTTTAAACCGTCAATTTAAACTAAACTAGGTTCTGCGCACATCGTTTTTTATCATATATTCCTCACTAGTAGTTCCTCACAATAATTGAACGTAGGTGCCGTGTTCTCAAATATTCTACGATAATATAATTGTATGCGTCGCCGTCGGCAAAATTATTTTACCGGTAAAATTCACATCATTATAGGCACCTAGTCGTAGTTCCTATAAATACTGTAACTCCCGACGTATCACTTAAAACTCTAAAAGGTCCGGATAAAATTATTTTCAAAATTATCGTATACCTTATTTTTGGCATTTTCACGATGTCTATTTTTAGCCAAACCGAGATTTGTAAGTCGATCATTATTAATAACGAAAAATTAAAATACAGAAAACGGAAAGATTCAGATGATTCAGTGTTTCGCAATAAATATTGTTAGCATAATAAATGTTAAATTGATCATATTATTTACTGGTTATTAACGTTATTCACCAAATACATATGACATACTATAAGGGTTTGCACCCGTATAGCCCATAAACCTTAATAAACCATAAAAATCACGATAAACCATAATCAGTATGGTCCATTAAAATGGACATGACTTAAAAGACTTAACACCGATAAACGATATAAATACGGTTTTAAACGTAACATGAAAAACAACCTGTATAGTATATAAACAAAAAAAAAAAAAAAAATAGTGTGGTACAGTGGTATATATTAATTCATAATCATATCTGAGGGGATTTCAATTATTTTACATTGAGCACTGATGATTTGGTATGGGAATTGATTAGAGGAATATTAGCTGATATAGTTGGTAATATTCAAATGGTTGTTAAACCTATAGTTATTAGTGTTTTCTTTTTATCATTTCACATGTTCGATTTCAAAATTTTAAATCGTTATTTTATAAATAGCATGTTTAATTTGTTATTATTGATGACTCCCAATACTCAATGCACTCACCATACAAATTAATATTTAATAGTTATTACAAATGCACAGAAATAATAATTATTAGGCATATTCATTATTTTGCTTTAAAACAGACGATAGTAATAATTTACATAATCATACCATATTATGATTAACCACATAATACTCCAAAAAATTGATGTGCGACACATTTTTTAAAAATCATAACTCGTATAACCCATATAAATATAAGGGTTGAATAGTGAACATAACCCTTATTATTTGAAACATAAAATAACCGTAACCATAGCCTATATTATTTCCACTAAGCACCCGTAACCCATATTTTATATAATATTATTATTATATTAATAATACGGGTGCAAAGCCCTGATTTTATTTTTCAACGTGACAATCAGATATTTCCAATATTAAAGACTATAAAAAATATAAATAAATAATTTGAAAAAACCATTTTTATATAAAAAAAATATAAAAGTAATTTCTGAAAAACTACACTGAAAATTATAGTGTTTTTAAAAAATAGAAAAAAAATGTGTGTTTTGTAATAGAAATTGAACATTTTGAAATATATTTTATTCGTTTTAAATAAATTACCTACGAGATTAAAAAAAAAAAAATGATTTATTCTTCGTCCCGAATAATTTGTCAAAATGGATTTATCTATAGTTGTGGCATCGGACCCTTTAAAGGAATTCATTATCTCCACCACCTTTGGATCATCCAACCAACTTCACCAACCTCCCTCCCCATCACTATCGATTTGGGTATACGAACACTGTTGTCGTAATATTTGAGTGCAACAGATCGGTTTCCGAGGCAATCTGTTAAGTGGCCTGTGGACGAAAGACTATCAAAATTCTATTTCACACACACACACACACACACACACACACACATACACACACACACACACACACTTGCGCATATATTTATATATGGTAATGTCACGCGAATTGGGTTTCAATGGAAAGAACGAGAGAGAAAGAGAGTCTATATAGCAGTACCGAACGAGTTTATATATCTGCCGCCATAAATACGCATATATCGTCTATTTTCCATCTATATATAGTCCTTAAACAGTCTATGCCACGTTTTACTCGCGTTCTTCGCCGAGAGAAAATATATTATCGACACGCCTTTTGTATATTATGCATATATTACCGTCTACAGAAC
This sequence comes from Pemphigus obesinymphae, assembly GCA_025469235.1. Taxonomy (NCBI): domain Eukaryota; kingdom Metazoa; phylum Arthropoda; class Insecta; order Hemiptera; family Aphididae; genus Pemphigus; species Pemphigus obesinymphae. The sequence continues at coordinate 71,398 of JAIPRL010000299.1, read as the reverse complement.
TTGTATGCATTTTAACATTGTACACCGGAAGTATATATATATATTTATTTTTTTTTTTTTTTATCGAAGTTTGTAATAATAGTAATAATAATAATAATAATAATAATAATAAAAAAAACTTATTGGCTTTCGATATTATAATGAAGCATAACACCATCGGATATAATATAATAAGTAAAATTTCCATATTGAAACACTAAGCGCTCGGTAAATAATAAGTGATAAGCAAAATTGAGCATTTTAAATGAAAAACTTCCACACTAAAGTTAAATCGGTGTACATTATAATCTCATTGAAACGTGATGTTAACTAACTCCTGTCAATTACATCATTGATATCTCACGCCAAACAAGTGGGTCGAATGTCCTTTTATCTTCTATAATATCCTGCACCCTTTTGTAAAATGATTGTTATTATTGATCGGTTCGTATCACTAAAAAAATCATACTCGAATGTCCGAAGATAATCAGTATCAAAAGATTTTATTCAACGATAAATATCGTTCAGTAGGTAATTATAGTAGAATGAAAATAATCCAATTTTATCTATAAAATTAATATAGTTCAATTATAAAAATTATTTTTGTTCATTGAATCATGAATTAATACTTTAATCAAAATTAACATTGTTCAAATAAGTGGATCTTTATCTCAAAACTGAAATGGATTTGTGTTCGCGTAATACTAGTAATTGTATGATTAGAACCAAAATGTTCTATATCACTAATTTTTCAAAAATTATTTTTTTTATACCCAATATAAAATTGTGGTATGTAATATATTTTGAAATTAGAATAAATAAATTCGTATAATTTATAAATGAGTTACATTAAATCAAAATTTTCTAAAATAATTTTAAAATATACAAAAACTTAAAAATAACCTCCTGAACAGTATTATTGAGATAGGGACTTCTGGTTTCAAGTTCTCTATGTGTTGAAAAATGTGATTGTTTCTGAAAAAAAATTTTTTAATGGGAAATAAAAGATTTGCATACATGACCAGCAGTATGTTATTTATTGAAAATTATTAAGATTAAATTAGTTAATAATTTATTTATCTGGTTACATTTGTCTTCCGTTATATTTATACGCATATAGGTAGGATATAGATAGAGTTATTATTCTCTAAACATACTTTTACAATTGACTAATAATAATTATATGATTATATTATAAATAAATGTTGAATAGATATTTCAAAATGGAAAATCAAAATATTATTTTGATAAATTGTTTTAAAATAAATCGTTTTCATGTAGAATTTGGGTTCAAATTGATTTCGTTCGGCATAAATTACTATTATCATATAATTTTTATGTCAACGAATTCGTAACTGTTAAAATTATTTATATATTATAATACATAATATTCTATTTATTTACTTAATATTTTAATATAGGAATTTAATAAATCATATTATCAAGTTATAAATTTATTTACCATTTGTGTATATATTATAAGTTGTTCAAATTTTTTTCTAAGATAGTATACGAAAATTACACCAATAACGAACATGTACACTTTTTTGTATCGAGTAAGCTGAAAGTCACAAAATTATAAATGATAGTGTCTATCATAAGTACTCTTATTATTGACAAGCTAATTGGGGTCATACAGTGACTGCTAAAATAATATATCAACAAATGCCACTTAGAAAATGGTATACGAAAATAAATGATTTATGTAATATATATCTGTATATTTTTAATATGCTCAATAAAATGTTAAACAAAGTTATTAAGACTAACATTTTAAAATACATAGCTTAAATATAAGTTATTATTAATAAATATATATATTCATCTTAAATTTGTCGATTGAATCATTCTAGCTGAATAATTCTATTGCTAAAATTCAGTTCAGTCTTTATGTGTAACTTAATATAGTTTAGTAATGATATATTTATCCTGACAACTATGTCATTATATTATTCTAAGACATTGTTTTTATATTAATTAACAAATTGACGATTGGGTAGTATTTCGAATACTTTTGAAATACATTTAAAAAAAGTTTATTTTGTATGGGTACCTACTTTTTAAAATTATTTTATGGCTTGAAAAGAAAAAATACATTCTTAATGTTCCAATTACATATTTAAAAAAAACAATTTATTTTGCTTCATCAGACTCCAAGGCAATTGTACTCTTAAAATCTAAAATAATTTAAACCTCCCAAACACACATTGTCCACTTACTGTTTGAGTTCCATTAAATTATATTTTAATTATTGAAATTTAGTATAAATATATATATATACAAGAAAAAGTGCTCTAAAATTATTTGGAATTATTTTTGTGAAATATTCCAAATACTTCGAGAAAACCATTAACACAAAGTATTCAAATTCATATTTTGAATACTTTTTTTTAGAATTAGTCGGAATATGTAGTCGAATAATTTTTAAAGTGTATTATACCCAAGTCTGGGTATCGTTCGGATGGTTAAACTCTAAGTGTTTCAGTAATCAAATTTTTAACCATTTTCGTTTTATCAGTCGATATAGCCAGAACATATGGCTGGCGTTCCTCGAAGTTTCTTCGTTTAAATCATATCCCAGGGAGAAAAAGTAAAGAATACGTTCTTAGAATATTTACAGAGAGTAAGACAATGTTATAACAAAGTTTATGTGAAATTTTTTACTAGGGATAATAAATGTTTCGAAAGTATAGATATATCCGTGTATAATGTATTTTGAATCTCGATTCTCGAATCTCTCGCAAAAATCTAACCATAATTTATTATCAGAACGATATTTTATTCACGGCAGGATATTTTCTTTTCTCCATCTGTTACCTCGGTTACACGAAATATTATAATGTTCACTGGACGAGCGTGTTGAAATGGATTAAAATAATTAATTTTATATACTTGATAATTATTATTATTGAAATCAACGGTCGCCGGATTGAAACCAGTAAATAATTTACTATTAAAAAGATGACAAAGACAGTATTAGTTTGCAAGAGTCAACAGTTTGTTCAACATTTATTTATACAATATTTATAATAATACACTATTTGTACAGCGTTGTCTCGCTTAAATTGAATATTCCGCAGTACGATTATAAGTTGAATTTTTCAATTTTACCGACTAATTTATTAGATTTTTAATTCGATTATTTTTAACCATAATATCAAGATACACAGCGTAGATATGTGTATTAAATAATTTTCGTTATTTTACATGATAAAATTTGAACAAAGCACAAACTTCAATCCGTATACGGTTCCAGGAATATCCCATTAGACTTTATAAATATAAAATATTCAATATTTTTCCGCGGGAATTTTAAACCAGTAAAGAAAAACTGTTTTTTTTTTAATGTTTTACATATTAAGTGCATTATTTCAACTCAAAAATTTACTTCATATACCGATAAAAAAAAATGATTTACCATTAAATCATAATACGCAATTATAACTTATCCTCCGCTGCCCTTATTTTAGAACATCTGAATATGCACTTGGCTCGCTATATACCCAAAAATAGTTACAATTTTACCGTTTTTCGTGTTTTATTTATCTTACCACGTTTCAATTATGCCTACTGGAAAATTCCAAAACGACTTCACAAAACGTATCGTTTACCTTCAATTGCTATACTCTGTAAAGATATACGTACCTATAGAACATAATACACCGTTTTTTAGCCAACGATTCGCTGTCATTTTGTTCAAGTATATATATTTCTCCTCAATTCTAAATTGTTGGGAAAAAAGACACGTTATAGTGAACACAACTCTTATTACACTATGAAAAACATTAAACAGTTTTCTGACCGACTGATTAAAAAACAAAATATTCCTTATTGGATAATAAATAGTTTTCGTTCGTGTTTTTATATAGATTGACGATTTATTTATTACACTATGGTATGTATAGTAGTAGTATAATATATTATTGAAAAATATTTGTCTAATTCTTAAACTAGTGTAGAATAAAAGATTTTGAATGTTTTACATATTAAGTGCAGTATTTTAACTCGAAAATTAACTTCAAATACCTATATAAAAATGTTCAATCCTTAAATCATAATATACAAATATAACTTATCCTCGCCTGCCTTTATTTTAGAATTATATTATAATTTTAAATATCACTAAATGGTAACATAAAATGTTTTTTTGCAATTGGGGATGATTCTTCCCATTTAAGAATTTTTAAATTCTTTTATTTATTTATTTTTTTTAAATTTAAATTAAGTATATAATTTATTTTACTATAGTCTAAGTGTACTACGATTATATAAGTGTACTTACTATACATTGTTCACAAAACCATTTTTTTCACCAAATACAATTCAAACGTATCATATTTTCAAAAAAATGCAACCAAATTAATTCAATTTTACCGAAAATTATACGTTAAACATGTCAATCATCATACTGTTGTTTCAATTAAGGTTTTTTTTACCTATACTGCAGGAGCATACGCAGATGGAGGGCCAAGGAGCTGAAGCCCCCCCCCCCATCCATTGACAGTATAATTATATTTTTTTTTATGTTTCATATTATCAATATTATATATTATATATATATATAGTGACGTATTTTTTTCTGGGGAGGGGGGTCTAAATATATTGAAAACCAATCATTAATATAATGATATTTAGATGAAAATTTATATATATTACTATCTTTTGGGGCAAAATCGCTTAGTTTACAGACAAAGGACTGTCAGTAATGAAATAATGGGGGGGGGGAGTTGCAAGGTCTATGCTCTTTTTGGTAAAAGTAATTAATAGTTTTTAAAAAAATATTTAATTTGAACTTATAACTTTTCAAAAGATTTAGCCTTAAATGTATTTAATTTTGATATTTTTAGAATATTTTGCATCACATGGAAAACTTTTTATCATTAACCATCGATAAAAACGAGTGAAAAATTAATTTAATTTTTAAATTCTTTTTTTTTTTTATTTATACATTTTTTCTAATTTTGTAATCGTGATATAAAAAAAACTGTACAATAAACGGTGGTTTTATTTCTGGGTTATTTTAAGATATTTATTTGAAAATAAAAATATTTTAAGTTTAATATTTAGGCATAAGTACACCTGACAAAAAGGTTAACAGTCTTGGACAAAAATACTATATAAAAATAAACTACAGAAAATGTCATAAGGTTGTAAAATATAATATTAATACATTGATTTGGTATACTTTTAAGTTTTAATTCATACATTTTCTTTCAATTTTAAAACTGATTATTCTTTAGTTTGGTAATAAATGATAAAAGTACCTAAAAACCACAGCCTAGTAACAATAATACAATTTATTGAATTTTGATTACTACAAAACTCCAATCTCATTTATAAAATAATTTTAAATCGTAAATACATTAAGTGTAGGCTGAAATATACGTTTAAATTTAAAAACATTATTATATTTTAAACTTTAAAACATAATCATGTTATACATGTATTAAAAAATACAAAACAAAAACACATACTATGTGATCATTTTAAAGTGTTAAAACCAAAATTTTTCGATTTAAGAGAAAATAACCATTATTTTAACTCATGTTTTTTATTAGTTTTCGATGGTTTTTTCTGATGCGGTTTTAAAAAATCAACAAACTACTTCTTTAAAGTACCATGCTGACAAAAATTTATGCTAAAAAATGGTTACGCATTAAAAATTAGATTATAACGTAAAGTCTTCTGGTGGATAAATTACTCAAAGAAAAATATAAGACCAATTAATATCATAGTAAAACGATAAAATATTTTGCACCGCTGAGAATCTAAAATTTATAGTTGTTATATTCATTTTATGACATTATTATTAATTTTTTAAGTCATTAAACTTTATTTCCAATTATTATTGTTTAAAAAAAAGTTCTATTTACAAAAATGATGTTTTGGTATTTAAGTTTTCAAAATTAATATTTTTAGTTCTTTTTCAGTATCTTTGGACCCCCTCTCCGTCAAAACGTTAATATACCTATGTATATATTATATATTTTTAACAGTATTCTATTATAATACTGTAAAAGCAATTTATTCTTTCATGCCTTATTTTGTGTCTACTAATTACTTATTTATTTTCAAGCCCCCCCCCCCCATTAAAAAATCCTGCTTCCGCAACTGCTATACTGGCTATACTATATTATAATAGTCGTAAATAAATCTCGTTGAAATGTCGGAATAAGAACATGTGAAATTTCGAATTTTCACAATTTCGCACATCATATTTACAGCTTTGTTTATAGATTTAATATTAATTTCTAATAGTATTTAGTTACATATATATACGCCATACAAAGAAAGAGCAAACTATTCAATGATTTTGGTATTTATAGGTGATTTTTTATCATTTTTGATTGCTTTGATGATAAAAGCAAAAACAAGACTTTAACTATGATAATCTAGACTTTGGTTTTGTTTATTCAATCTTAGTATCATACTGATGTCCTGGTCTTGTTTACTTAATCTTGGTTTCGTTTTTGGTCTTTATGACTGAGTCTCGGTCTATGTACAACAATTTTGCAGTTTTTATATATATTTTTTTTCAAATTGAAAATCAAAATAGATAATTTTCTATGTAATGAAATACATTTTTTTTAAAATCAATGAAAAATAAACATTGTTTAAGAATTTTAAACAATTTGTTTTTTTATTTTTAAATAGTTGAATACCGACACAAAATATTTTGAAAACATAATATCTGTCATAAAAGTAGTCTTCAATATTATGTAGTTTATGAAAATTGTTTTTTTATTATTTTGTAATAAATATGCGTAAATAAGTTATTATCCTATATGGGTAGAGGAAATATTGAAAAAGTAATCCATGGGATATCATGAAAATAATAACAGTATATATTTATAGCTGTTCCCAAGATTAAACACAAAGTACCGTGCGGTATTATTCAAACTGTTTCGTTATTGTAGATTAGTTTTTCGTTGAAATCAAACTTCTGTGAACATTCGAGGGGACGGTTTACTCGTATTTTCAATAATTGTATCCAGAAATAATACAATAGGGGATATTGTTTATTGTGTTACAAAAACTTTGAATTTAGTGTGTGATTATGAATAGTGAATACAGTGTATAAAATATTATAGCAAATCATAATAATATGTTACATAATTTATTATATCAGGAATATTGTTGCCGTTTTATTTTTGTTATTGGTCTTGAAATTACATTTCAAGAATATTTCTTAGTCTTGATAGTGCTTGTAAGATCTTGGTCTTGAACTGACTGCAAAATAAGGAATAAATAACTGCAAGACCGTCATCAAACGTGCGACTCACTATTTGAAGGTGAAAATATGGTTTTTTTTTTTTCTTCGTGAGGTTTATGAGTTAAATCATTACCGGTATGAATATTACAGTATAGGTGTTTTGACGGGATTACTGCGGAAAACTATTTTCGGATTCTCGACGTAATATGTGAATTAATGCTCGTAGAAATTTTGTTCAATAGAAGTAAAGTGGCCTGGATTTTCCGAGGAAAATGAATTGCAGATGCGAAAAGATTTCTGAAAAATTCACTAGCCGTAAGTATTGCGTGAAAATCTGAGATGAAAAATTGAGAGAGAGAGAGAGAGAGAGAGAGAGAGATACGCGGTCGTTCAGGCAGCATTCGGATATTGGGACTTGTACAGTGCACAAAGAAGCCTCTAACGAATTACGCGCGGTATAAAACCAAAAAATAGACGAGAATCCAATAACCTCTTCGATGAGTTCCCGGGAACGAGGTGGGAAAAAATCGTCTGAAAGAAAATAATACGAATCGGACACACACAAAAATCAACCACCGTGCAGTTTATAACTTTCGAAAAAAATAAAAAATAAATAATGTAGGTATGTATTATATATATATATATGAAACATCCATACTGAATACGGCCGTAATAGATGTCTTGTGATCAAACGAGACGACGGCGTGTCTATAAGTCGAATAGGGAAAATTATTCAACGACTTGTCGGCGAGTTCCAGTATAATATATACAATATAAATTTGATATGAATCAAATAATTTTAAAGAAAATTATTTTTCATCAATTATCCGCCATCCACAATACATTTAATGTAATGTGAAATTGCCAAATTTTAAATCACAATTGTCCCCGAAATGTAAGTAAAGCAAGCAAGAGAGCTAGTGGTTTTAGAAGAATGTTTATCTTTTAATTATATTTTTTACCTTTTTTTTTTTTTTTGTTCTAAAACAGAGCCAGAAGTTCGACCAGAATACTTGATACAATCGCAAAGAGTGAACATATTTTCCAGTAGAAAATGTGATCAGGATGGTACAACGAAAAAGGTTATTTTTCAATTTTTGACAAGAGACCGCCCAAAACCGGATTATTTCCGTGTAATACTGACCGAAGAGTATTTAAATATTTTACATTTTTTACAGGGTATATGGACATCGTACGTGTACAATACACACGTTTTACAATTTTTTTAATTCTTATTAATTTATATTTTTTTCAATTTTATTTACTAATATTCATTTCGGATCCGTTCAGTTCAGTTTATTCTAGTTCTGTTCAATAGAGTACGGACAAAATTATATCCATATAAATATATGATCGAGGAGCGTCCGTTGAAGGCGTTCAGTTTAGTAAACTAGACGTCTTCTATCTATATTAGATCATTCTGTTACGTTCAACCGTAAACACGGTTAAAAACAAATGCCAAAACACGATACTAACTATGCACATTTACTGTACGACACGGCAGTGATATATTACCTATATATTATTATTGTTATTTGTATTTAAATTAAATTTATTATTATATTTATATTGTAATATTATATTCTTATATTATAATTTAATGCACGTGATTATTATAAATATATACTATTTTATATTTCAAATTAACCATTTAATAATATTTTACTTTTTGGTTTCCCAAAACATAATGTTTGTTATTACTTGATAACAATAAATTGATATATTTGTAGGTGTTTTCAATACCATCTTACTATCATCTCAACTTTTTTACACTAAATTATTATAATAAATTGCTTCCTTATCAGATGCGCTTAACATGTTTATATTTTTTAATATCTATATTTATTTTATAATTTATAATAATATTAAAATTATAACATGGTATCGAATATAATATTTGAAATCATGATGATAATGAGTTGGACAAAAATAAAATAACTAATGTAATGTTGAACAACCACATTTTTACTGACGAATCTCATACAGAATACGTCTGAACTTAACTGGACTTAATTGAAAAATACAGTGTGTTCGATCCAGTTTAATGATGCTCCACTCAGAATTATTTTATAAAAACAAATTATTCTTCATTAATTTTAACTCAATATAATATACACCACCAGTTTTCTTCTCAATTAGCGATGTCGTTCCACCCATTTATTAGTGAATTTTCATAAAAAATGAGTTTAAATAATATTTCTGGTGGTCGGGTTAAAACAAGGTTTTGAATAAGGTTTAAACATTCACTAACTACTACCTATTAAGTGCAAAGTTTGTATAGAGAAGTTTTAAAAAAATGATATATTTTAACGATTTGAAAAATATATATTTATACCTACGTTTTAAAGTAGTTCAAAAATAATCCTATATCAATAATAACTTTTGTAGTTATGTAATAAAAATAATTGTTTAAAATGAATTTTTTATACACAGTTCTATCAGCAACTCACTTAACCAAAGGTGTATAATTCATTTTAACTATGATTATTAATTTATATTATTAACTGTACTTACACAAATAATTGTTTTTGATTACTTAAATATAAGGCTAAGTAGTAAAGTAGAACAAGTACATACATAAGTAAATTGATTTTACTATGATATAATATACTAAGTATAATAATATACTTTTTTTTCGAAATTAGTAGAAAAATAGAAGTTTTGGAGTAATGATCTTTTTGAATTAAAATTCTTTCATTATTACATTTCAGAGATTAATTTTTGATTTCTCCAATAGTTTCTTTAGTATGAATAAATAAATATTTACCGTACATAAATTGACAACTCTTAGAAATAGAATAATGACAAAAAAAGTTGCTATGGTTACTATATATATCTGAAACAAACATACGAGTATACGGCAACGTTATAGAATACTTACCATTTTTTTGTCAGTAACAATTATATATGTTAATTACACCAAGATCCACTCAAATTGCGTATGTTTGCTTTTAAATATAATATATCTACCACCTTTAGAGTAACTAGGTAACATATTTTATTGGTCACTTTTAACATAATTATTTTTCACTCCTTCCACAGGATCATCCTACCACATAGGCGGATATTCAGTTACATCTGTGGGAGGCTTGACATCTTTATCTTATCCATAAGTCTAAACTAGTATTAGAGGGACTTAAATCTTCCGGGGGGGGGATTGACAAAACGAAAAAAAATTGTTTTCATAACATGTATTACACGCATATATTATTATAATGTATTCATGTGTAGAAATTAAAATAATAGTACGAGACAAAAATCAATAGAGAACAGTTGTATTTTGGAAGGCAATACTAGTCGGATAACTGAAAACCATAAATAAAAATATCATACTTTTAACTTCTTTAAAAAAAATTCTTAAATGAAGTACAAATAAACTTGATGCGTTATTTATCTATTGTATTTTTTTCTTTAATTGTGTACTTTGCTGTAAACATTTAAAACCAAACCATGATTTTACATAACAGAAATGCACATAAGAAGTTATTAATATTAATCAATTATAAAGCGTTCTCCAGCTGAAGTCCTTTAAATATTTGATACTTTAATAAATTTTCGATTATTGCATTTTAGCGAAATAATTTGTCCCAAATCAAGTTCATCTTGATTTGGAACCAACCCCTGATTTAGACACCCTCAGATATTATTCTAAAACTATTATACATAAAACATTAATAGCATAATGATTAGCTATACATAATATTATATTATTCTCAAAATTAATTAAACTTACCGAAATGCACTAACGAGAATATTATAATTTTTCAAACGAGAAGTGGTAGTTTTTTTATTTTTTTTTTTAATATTACAAACGAATAAAATATAAAAAATATACAATTACTGAGATATTATGTCTGTATACACAATTTATAAAAATTTCTTTTAAAAATGTAAGCCATCACGAATAAGTATCGTATCACAAATATTAAATTTCAATCATATTTATTTTTCAAAAAAAAAAAACAAATATTCTACGTTTTATACTTACGTTTTTTTGTTTATGAGACACACAATTTAACGAAAAAATATTTTACATTGTAATATTATATTGTTGATATTCATATACCTACACATTTGCATAATACGAATCGGACATAAAAATCGTATTTATTATTCTACAAAATATTATACTCGCCTATAATCATAATAAGTCACGTGAGTTTAAAATATGAACGGTATATTTACTAAAATTAAAACTAAAAATAATAATAAATCAATAAAATACATTAAGTTATTTAGTAAAAAGTATCTTAGAAAATATATGTCTTAAGCATTTTTTATGCGCATATAATTAAATTGTAAAAAAAAAAAATCGTTTTTTCCTGAAATCTATTCAGATTATGAATCTTATAGATTCCAAGTAGGTATGGTTATGGTTCTATGATTTTGAAAAGTAATGAATCGTTTAAGTACATAATCCTATTATCACGAAATTGCCATTGAAACGCATACATGCCTACTTTAACTAAAATATATATATATTTTACAATAAGTGCCCGATACATTTTCAAATGATGACTTTCAAATATGACTTTAAGATCGAAAAATATTTTCCCAACTCCAGTGGTACCTATATTGTTCTATACATATACCTATTTATCAAGGACTAAAATTGTGTGCAGTACGTCACACTTTGTGTAATACGAAATGTTAAGTGTGTAGTACGAAATTAAAAAGTGTGTATAGTGGCTCCATTCTCTATATTCTGATATTTCTTTTTAATTTTATTGAAATATATTTTTAAAAAAATTCCAAGATGTATCATCAGTAAAATTTAAAATACCAACAAGTGTCGATAGTAACACGTTAACAGCTATTTGCAGGCAATCCTATATTTCATAGGCGATAAAGGTATTTTTATCGTTAAAAAAAAAAACCCCGATCGCTTCGCTCGCTTATAAACTTATATTTAAATTTACATTTGTATCTCGATACAATGGCCATATTTGGTAATTGTATAAATGGCCTATTTACGTGTTAAACATGTAATAACTCAAAATAGTTTTAAACACACATGACTAAAACAACTTATTTATTATGAATATAAGTTTTTATTGACATAAATGAACACTTTTGATTTTGATTTTCTGATAAGGCCGATTAAAACGGTCAATCCCGTCCAATCAACAACTAAAACGAGGCCGCCTAGGTGGGGAGGGCGATAAGCAGGGCTTTGAAAACGTTATTAATTTTTGCGTTATAACGTTATTCGTTTTAGAACGTTATTTTTTTTTTCCGTTATAACGTTTTTCGTTTTATAACGTTATCGATTTTATTCCGTTATAACGTTATAATAACGTTATAAATATAACGTTTTCAAGCCCTGGCGATAAGATATCCTATAAGGTGTGCAGTATACGAAAAAGTATATATTTTAGCCTCCGCTATATTATATTGCATTGGTTTTATGTGGAAAACGACTTACCTAGCTGTCTGGACGGGGTTAGACGTACGATTTTGACTCCGGCCGGCGAAAAATCTAATACGACAGGGAAATTGAAACGGCGGACGAATCCAATTTGCAATATTCGTACGGAATCTGATTTACGAGCGTCCTCTCCCGACGGTCGGGCTGTTTACGGTAAAATACGGCTCCGAGTGCCTATTGTTTTGTTTCGTTTCGTTTTTTTTTCTCGTCTACCCACGACGACGATTCGTCAATACCAACTTTTCCCTCGGTTATATTCGGGACAAAAGAGACGTTTCCGAACGAACGAGAATCGCTCGTGATCGCGTACATAAGTAGGGAAAAGGAGACGCGAAATGACGCGGACCATCGTTTATATATAACGACGGAAATGATTTACCTACAAAATTGATAACGCGTTCGTTTGCTTCCCGAGGAAATTGAGTGCCGACAAATTGGTCATTATTATAATTCCATTATTCCGTTTTCCATTTAAATTTAAAAGGTCGTGTTTAGTAGGTAGGTACCTGTCCAGAAATCGATCGGAAACCAAAGACGCGGATATCAATGTAAACTCTGCGAATTCCACGATAATCGAACTGATACCACACGCAATGTTGTATTGGAATGAGATAAGCTATACGGTCCGTCAAAATAACCGAAGGTCAAATGGCCGTTTTCCTGTATCGGAAAAACGGGTATGGAATCGGAAAAACGATTTTTCGCTTTTTTTTTTTAAAAAAAAAAACATTTTACTCTTTAGAAAAAACTTTATTAATTGACAATGTATTTAGTGGAGGATAAAATGTTTTTTTCCCTCTATGACTTCTCCCGTTTACATTATCGTAAATAAAAAAGTTTTAAGTGCTCCTAAAATATTAAGCGACTCGTACACTACATTAGCTATAATGATCGAGGAGCATTCTTTATATACACGAAAACGTTATCACATCATTTTATAACCAATTATATAATATGATTATAATTAAATTATAATTAAATTATAGGCTCGTACAGTGTCGCATACAATGGATATTTTTATTTTTTAATCGATAGATAAGATGTGAGTAAAAAACGTACATGTGAACAATCATGACAAAGACATTGTCGTATAAGTACATACATTTTTCCTTTTTAGATGGCGCATGCAGTAAATAAATTACGTCATATACATTATACTGCAAACATAACATTCTGTCGGGTGGGCCGGCAATATATAATTTGTTGTAAATAAACCTACTTTATTTCTTAACCAGCTAAAATGGCGTTCACTACATTTCATTTGAACATTAAAGAATTACTATAAAATCAACTTTTTTAAACATTTCAAATACGAATCAACGCGTCTATAACACTATAATGTAGAAAATATCGCTAACCTACCGCAAATAGCCTTTTAAACGTCGAAATTTAATTACATAACATATGATCTGAATAACTGATAAGAATATTTGTATTTTATCTTGAATTTTATGCATTGGGATCACCCGAAAAATTATTCGAATACGAAATAATTGTATTTATATATCAAAATCGTCTTTATGTAATAATATTTTACAAATTCATTTATTGTTTATTACTGACAATATTATGATTTCATAGTTTTGCAATTGATTACGGTTAAAATCTCATTTTTGATAAAATATAAAATACTATATATTATACTATATAATAATAATATAAACTATACGAAAAACTATTATTATTTTGTTGGTGAAAATCTAATAAATTGTGTTTAATCGAACTTTTGTAGATTTCGTAAAAAGAAATTAAAATAAAATGCCTACACGAATATTGTGCATGATAATCGTACGATCAATTTTTAATATTTTATCTTCTTCTTTGCAGCCTTGAGGATATTATCGGGTAGTGCTGGAAAGGTTATTCGCTATGAAAATACAAACTTTTTCTAAACAAAGATTTAAATCCACTTAATATTTATGTAAAAAAATTCACCGAGTATTATGTCAAAGTTTTTGTTTCTACTATTAAGTTTCTCATATTTTTCTTTTATTTGGCTCTAGAATACATTTTTTTTTTTTTTTTTTGCTAGAACAATAAAATTGTTCGACATTTCTCATTGTTTTATGTATTATAATTTTACATTTAGATTTCATACGATTTATATGTTCAGAGTAGAATATAAAACTGTACTCGACGTAGTAAAATGTATTCATTTAATGAAAATATAATTAATTAATATTGATTTTTAAACTTAAAATAAGGTCCAAACATTGCTACCTACTCTTGTATACATATACCTGATATATATATTTGTTTATATTATATTTATGTTATTTCATTTTGAAAAACGTATCATATAAATACGATAATTTAAGCTCACATCAGAACAGGGATTGATACTTGTATTGGCATTTTATTTTATTTTATTTATTGGATTTTGAATTCAGTTCCAGTTTACATGATTATAAAAAATATTATTTCTTTTTCAATTTCAGTAAATAATAAACATACCCATAATACGAGTAGTATTAACATAATGAACAAAAACAATCTTAGTTTTCAATAAAAAAAAAATATATATATATAAAATATATTATAAAACCAAATTGTAAGGATGAGCGATAAGACACTTTATATTCTATTTTTTGCGCAAACTAAGATTATTTTAGTATATAAAGATTAATGTCGTAAAAAGTATCCAAGTGTTGTGATATTACTCAGCAATATGTTATAATTATATCACTAACCAAAACTTTCAACTCAAACGCTCAATTTTAATTCCCTAAGTAGCAAATATTTTTAGTAAAACAGTTTCTCAGATTAAATATCAAAATCAATATTACCCGTTTATATATTTATATATATATATACCTATATATAAACGACGCATTATAAAATTTAAAAGTGAAAATCTACATAATAGGTATTATTAGTTCATAATAAAAATGTATTCGAATAGATATTACAAATGCTTTTTTGGAAGTATTCGGAATATATACTCGAAATACTTTTAAACATTTTCTACCTAAGTCTGGTTATAGTCTCAAAAACAATTTAACTATATTTTTAATAATATTTAGAATGCACCGATTGTCGTAATATATAATACATATATATATATATATATATATAATAGTAAAAATATAATTTTTATGAAAATAAATCAATATGAAATATATTAACTAATTCCTAAACTTTGGTAGACTGGAATGGTACATTAAAAGTATTTAGGTGTCTTGTACGACGATTAGGAACCAAATGACTTGAAAGTAATTCTGTATAGTAAACTTGTCCATTAAGTGGTTTAAAAATAAAACAGAGATATAACTTTAGTGGCTGGTAAGAGGAGTGATACATATTATATATTGGTTAACGGTATGTGGTTCGTGCCAATATAGTTCATCACAATATATATAAATATATATAAACAAATACATTATAATATGTTTTGTATAATAAAATGCAATAATGGTTATTTTGTGGCATATCAGATATAATTTATTCTAGTGACTAATTTACGATTGAGTTATTATTAATTAACATCATAATGGGCAGTGATGTAGTCGTAAAATAATTTGTGGGCAGTATATCTACCATTTGACATACTAGAGTAAAATTTTAATAATTTTAGATTTTAGTAGGTAGATAAACTGATGAAATAAATAAAAAAATGAGTACACTACATATAAAATTACAATATTTATTATATAGGAGAGTGGAGTTTTAGATTGTGTGCAGAGCAAATAATTTATAGTGGCTGGATATTTTAATTTTAATTTTTCTTTTAACAACTTTTCGATACCAAAAGTTTATTTTCAATTGCTTCGTATAGACGAATTTTTGGTAGAAAATACAATCTGGAAGGTACTTCAAGGAGATTATTTTTTGGATTAATGCATAAAGAAAAACTATCAATTAATGGTTAATATCCTTTCGACTCCGAAAAACATGTATCTAAATGTCTTAAAATGTTATATATAGGTACTATAAAGGATGGAATTTCATAGAACATGAAACTCGCATTATTATTTATTGTATCGAATGTGAAAAACGGAGTATTACCAATTTTTCAACAACATATTTTTTTTAAATATATCTATTTATAAAATGTGTTTTTGAGTGAGTATTTGACGCAGTATGATGTATTCGCACATTTTCGACATACCCGCGGTAGTGTGTGTTTTTCTATGACAATATACGCATACTTATTAAAATTTGAGAAGTAGGTATGCGGCGCTACCTGCGCATACCCTCCACTATAGGTACCTCACTGATAACGGGTGATTAGTTGAGAAAAAAAAAAAAATTCAATAAATAAACAAAAACTTTGTTCACTTACTGCTTTTCTTCCTGTGATGTTAAGTAAATTGATTAGTCAATCAAAATTGAAATATGTTTTAATAAGATATATACTACTGAACAATACAGACATTTTTCACGTATTGTTATTTAAACATATATAAACTCGGTTGGAATTTTTGATGTTGAAATAGGAAAAACGTGTAATAACTGTGTGTTTTTCTATAATAATTGTTATTTTAGTTATTAGTATGTGCAGCGGTTGAACTCAAAAAAAAAAAAAAAGAAAAACAATACGGACCGAAAAATGAATTGTCCCCCCCCCCCTCTAAAAATAGTTAATGTCTACGGCACTGATATTGGTATGTCGATAAGTACGTACGTATGATAACGTTATCTAATTAATGCGTGATCATAATAATATGGCAAAGTTATGTTTTTACTCCAAAGATATTTTTACGACTATAATAAAAAGTGCGATGATAACGTATGGAAAATATAGGAGCGTTGAATATATTTTCATTTTCGTTTTCGACTTTTGATTGAGTACCTACTCGAGAACGAATGTACGAATAATATATCTGTGTGCGGAAAAACAGCTCGTCCGGAAATAAAACCGATTCGGCGGGTTTATAATAATGATAAATTCCGTAATAACGTAATAATAATAATCGTGTCTCGATCGATCGATGTTCACGGGGGCTGCTGAAAGTATATTATTTTGACCCCCAAAAGTGAAATTTTCTTCCGGCATAGACGGCGGCGGCGGCGGCGGCACATTATATTATTATGTATACAAACGTCTTGTGCCCCGCTCGCGCGTATATACATATATATATATGTACACGTTTATGTATGCATACCTACTGCTGATATACATCGATATTTTTTATCATTACGTTACCCTATAGGAAAAGCCTTTTTTTTAAGGTTATATATAATATATAACCTCGTAGCGGTCGTTTCGGGTTTCGGTCACGCCATGTTTTATCGAACGCGCACGAAAACGTCTTGCGCCAAACAATAAATGAAAATATTATTATGACGGAATGCACTATGTATAATAATAGATAAAGTTTATTTTATACAAAAGATTCTTGCGACGTTTCATCCTGCGTGCATGTGGTTTTTTTTTTTTTTTTCAAATTTGTTTGTTATTTATTTATTTTTTAAATTAAGTCCCGGACAAATGATTGAGTTTTTTTTTGGTTTTTTTTTAAAGAAAAAGGTCGCCCGACAACTCGTGGAGCGTAAAATATGTTTCACTGCCACAGTGTGTGTGTGTGTGTGTGTGTGTGTGTGTATACACGTGTATAAAAGTACGTTTCTGTATGCCTATATATATATATATATATATATACACCTATATACAACGAACGTCGTACTATACTATATTATATTATATACAGAAAATACGCGATTTATTTTTCCGAGCAAATGATTTTGCTGGCGAAACGCATTGTTCTATATGGAGAAAGTAAAATATAAACTATCCGAAACAACAAAACGTAATATTATATTTTTCCATTGGGTCAAGCAGCCCCCGTCTAATGGGGATCTAATGGATCTCCTAATTGGGCTAAATATTCGATTTTTCATATTGTAATTTGCATTTTTTTTTATTTATGAAAATATCGTATATTTCCCAATGCGTTTTCTAAAAACCCGAAAATAAAACGAAATAATGTTACGCGTTTTATTGGTTTATGTCCCACGATAAATATATGTATGATTATCATTAGATCTATTTAAATACGACGATAAATATACATCAATTATTATCATTTTTTTTCCTAACGAAAAGATGACACACAATAAATAGGTATTGTATACAATAATATGTTAGATCATATCGAAAATGCGATATATTTTGAAACTAGGTCAACTCTGTTTTCTATATTTTTAGAAAAAATATTTTAAAATATGTTTTAAGAACGAAATAAATATGCCTGAAACTTTTAAAACATGAAAGTTCAGTGTTTTGAAAAATACTTTTAACTCCTATATGGGAAAAATCCATTTGAATACAAATATAATTACTATATTTTTAAGGTTTAAAATCTAAGCTAATTTACATAATTACACTTTATGTTAATAATTGCCATATGATTATGGATTCTAGCTTATTAATATTAATTTATGTACACATATTAGTTATAAATAGTTTATGATCTAGTATAATTATTATTATATTATCGATATATTCAACATTTTGCAGAAATTAATTAAAAAATAATTACTAGTAAAAATACATTGAAGTTTCTTAAAATCCATTTAAAAAGAATCTATTAAGAATACTATGGAAACGTAATCTAATATTTTATATACGATTATTAGTTTTTTTTTTTATTATTTTTAACATAGAACATCGTATTAATTTCGAAGACGAATATTATATTATTATAATAATAAATAATGGGATTAACGAGTTTATTGAAAAGTAATACCTACTATTTTATAAAAAAAAAAATGTATATATATTGTAAAAAAAATAAAGTTCGCAACTTTTATCGAACGTCTACTGAGGTATATTTTAACAAAAACTAGAGAAAGGATTTAGGAAAAGGAAAATTAATTGCATACCCTGTGCGTTTTAATAGTATTTTATAGATATAATGTACGTCGGCATATTATATAAATATCTCAGGATTAATAAATATGTTTTTTATACTTTTGTATGTACCAATATTTTTGTCGGAAGCCTATAGTATATACAATTATACATAGGTATATTTACAATTGTATAACGATCTTAGTCGGAGGGTTATTACGAAAACATCGATAAATTACAATATGATTAGTTTGACAGTGCACTTTATATGAATTTACATTTTAAATTTTAAATTTTAATTCGCAACATAATTAATATTCCTATAATATTTTAGAAATATCGTAATATCTTACAGTAGTATATTGTTTGATTTTGTCCAAGTCGTATGAGAACCCGTTCATTTATAGTAACTATTTCAATTAAAAAGTTCGGTGCAAAAATCGGTCATTATTATTTCTTAACCGCTTATTGCGCATCTTTTGATACAAGAATCAATCAAATCCAACCAATACTTATTAACGGAAATACATAGGTACGTTGAGGAGTTGACTGGGAGAATTTATTTTTCTGTGCAAGAAACGGATATCTCCACCATCTTGATTTTTTTTTTTTTAAACACCTATTGCAAAAAATAACTTATTTTTTAAAATAAAATATATTAGCAATTTACTTATTTTTTCTAAAACCAAGATTCCTAAAAATAAATCATGCGTTTTTTCTTCTAAGACATTTTTATCCATTTCTGAACATTTTAAAAAAATGGACTTAATCGGTTTTTGCATTAAGCTCTTCAAATGTATTTATTATTTTAGAAGTTGTATAAAACTCGTATACATTTAAAACAATATTCCGTTATAAACGTTTTTCTTCACGCTAAAGAAAGCTACAGTGAAAACCAAAAAAATAAACTATAGAAAGTACTACAAAAAGAACGAATATGATATCAAAAAATATGTTTTCTCCAAAATTCCTACTAAACTACATCTATTCTAAAAGGCTAAATTCTAAAATAATAATCATCATTGCAGTAATGGCTCCGTTCAATATGTAAAATTAAAATTTTTTTTTTTTTAATTTAAAGTAGGTTAACCTTTCTCCGACATAGCAGTTTTTAATTCTAAATTTTAGAAACATATTTTGGTGGTAATATTTTTAAAAAATTTTAAAAAAAAGTTCATGAACATTTTTCTTACACGTTATCAATGTTAGTTTGTCAAAATTATTATTCACTATGAAATAAAACATCATACTGAATGATATATTTACCATTAAAACCCAATTTAAATAACATTTTTTACACATTTCTATTAAATAAGCCAAAATACTAATTAAAATTTTATGATATTTTAAAATTCGAGTTAAATAAAAGACTGAAATCGAGTACGATATATAATTACTATCAACATAATTCGAAGGTATAATATTATAAAATAATTATATTATATACATTTTCAATTTTCATTTTAATTCCCAATCAAGTTAGAAAAGCCCACTCTGCAAACGTGCTAAATTTCTAATTTCTAATTGTATTTTTAACAATAATTCATTTTTATCAAATTAACAATCGTCACTATATACATGTAACTTTGGTTGTATGGACGAACTCATCGGGGGATATAAAACGCAGAGGAGTCATTTGGTGAGGTGGCAAAGAAGGAATTTACCACCAACTAATTTTAAAAGACTTGCCGGGCCAATCGTTGAGAATATCGGCCGGTCGGGCATCATCTTCCCATAAAAAAAAGTTATAATAAAAAAATATTTTAAAGGTACTACATGGACCTGTAAAGATCAGCCTAGCAGTCCTCGCCTTCAATTGCCTCGGTCCATGCTAATTTTGGACTGGACTTGGCTTAAATGTATTTTCGGGTCCGGCCATGCATAAGAAAATAATCATTAGTTAGGGCTGAATCGAAAATGTTTGATCCTTGCAGGTTAATAATATTAATAAAGTAAGTACAAAAGACCGTTCATGTTTTTGACTGGGCCGAGCTTGAAAAATATTTATCAGGCCCGGGTTGAACCGTACGTTTCAAAATGGAAACATTTTCATACCGGACTGGGTTTTTAATTAAAAAGCTCGGCTTCGGTTTGAATATTTTATTATTTTGAGACGCCCGGGCTGACTAAATGCTAAATGGTAAATGTTATTTTGATCATTATTTTAGAATTAATTATAACGTATAATCAGTGATGTATTGGTAAAAAATATTCGTGAGTATACGCTATTCTAAAAACAATTTAGGACCCCAAAAAAATTATTTTTGGTTCGCTCAAAAATCATTAAATCTACATTTCAAACGTACAACTTACCGACTTTCTTTTATTACATTTTTATATTCTAAGCCGAGCAATGAAGCTATTAATTTTCCAATTAAATTTATTTTTTTTTTCTGTGAGCAATTTTTTGGATAAAAGGAGCCAAGTACCCAACCATTTTAGGAGATACAGGTTATTTGATGGGAAATGCACTCTAGTTAGTCGTTTAAAGAGGTCATTTTTCAATTTTTCCAGTAGTTTTTTTAAGCATAATAATGAAAACTTACCGAAAAAACATGACATTTTTATAAATATCAAAACATTTCAAAACAATTTTACAATTTAACAGAATTATTTTTGGGTAATATTTATATAATTCGGTAGTATGATTTTTTTATGCACGTATATTGTATAGGAGTCATATAGGATTTATTCGGTAAACATTTTTCTGATGGGCGATTTGTTTTAGTTGATATTTTAATAAGGTTATTTTAAAATTATCAAAAAATGATATTTTCGTGTATTTTATGATAATTATAAAGTTATTTATATTTGTCGTATAAGGTTAAGGTAAGGTAGATACAGCGGTATATACCCAGTTATCATAAATTTCTCATAAGCTATACACCATGGATAAAAATAGCGTATTAGTTATACGCCGTTTTCCCACGTATACCCTCCAATACACCACTTTATAATATAATATGTAGTACATTGTGTACTTAATAATAATAGGTAAGAAGATAGTAGTCAGTAGATGATTAGATGTTATTTACCGAAAAGGTATTAGAAAAAAAAAGTGAATGATAGGTACATAATAATAATTAGTTATTATAATAGTTTTATATTCAGAACTCTGTTACGACGAAATATTAAAAATAAAAATTAACATTATTAAAAATACACATTTTACACATAAATAAATCAGACAAATAGAACTCGTGTTTAGTGACCGACTAGCTGACGCATGTTCAACGCGAGAAACGTGAATAGCAAAAACTATAAGACGAACAGAAAATGTTTATTTGTAAAGGGGCCAGTCAAAATTTTGTCCCATCTAATAAAACCTGAAATGATGCCACTGATAAGACGTCTAAACTTTTGTTTAAAAACCTAAAAGTTCAATTAAATGAAAAATATTTAAATTATAGTCCAGAATTTAAATTATTTTTGAATAGTTATTATTTATATTGCAATATAATATAATATACAATAATATGGATAACAAATATCAATCGTGATTGTGATCTTATATTATAAGTTTAGTGTGTTTACTAATATTATGTCTATTTTGAAGAAAAATAATATTTGATTTTTTTTTCAAAACGTTCTGTTTCCAAATTTTTATTCTAAAAGGTACCATTTTCGGAAATAACACATTTTGTAAGAGATAAAAATATGATAACCTTTAAAAAATGATTAAATTATGTTATTTTTATATTTTGATTAAAATGTGTATGACTTTGCTCTTTAGGTATGTATTTATGTTTTATATAATTTAAAATAATAATCTATACAAATATATATTGACATCACATATTATTTATATCATATATTTTATATACAATTTGTTAATTTAAATGAGTTAATGCATTTAACGGTTGTTTGACAAAAAAAAATTCTTAATTGTAATCGTTTATAACATTTTTATTTTTGTATTTTCACATTTTTGATTTATTTATCAATAACCGTAATAATGAAAATATACTTATAATTTATTTAATCAATATAATGATGATCTCAGTGTCCGTTTAATAAAATCTGCATTTACGTTTAAATGGTCCTATATATTTTATTTTGATACATTTTCATTTAGTATTTCTTAAAGTGAATTCACCTTGATACTTCTATATTGTTATAATTGGATTATTAAAGAATATTTATTATTTTATTGTTACTTTAACCCAGTTCCCACTTCTTATAAGTTTATTTTTGACAATCTATCACGTTTATAATATTATATACAATGTGTATAATATTTCATATATTTTAGATATATTATATTATAAACAATTAAATAAATAATATAATATAAACTTAATTTTCTTTGTAATTAGTTCAAAGATCAAGATCTTTTATTTTTACCACTCAATTGTTGTAGTTCCCACCAAAACTCCTAAATTATTTTTTTCTGCGTGAAATATGAATATTTATGGTTTTTAAATTAAGAGTTCGCCAATGTCGTTATTTTATACGAATGCATATTTTGTCGGTGTTTAAACTGGCGATTTAAACGTTTTAAATAAAATCAATATAAATATACCCATTATTTTCTTCGTTATTTTAAGTTTAACTGTTCTGAAATATTTTTAATGTATTTATTAAATAAATTGTACGAATTTTGAAATTTGTTTATTGTATTCTATATATATATATTTATATATATATACTACAATAATAATAATACATTGTTCACGTGACTTTATATTATACCTATAGGTATACCTATTATGTATTCGTTTCACTTTGAAGAATATATTTTTTTTTTTCCGAAAATATACTCCCAAATATATATAACTGAATATCCGATATCAATATGTAATGTTTTATATTTGTTTTGATACGTTTTTTTCTCCATTTCTCCGATATTTGTTTTTCAAATGAACCTATACAATATATACATATATATACCTCATGAGAAGTATATACATACCTAGATAAATATATATACCACTCATGTTATAGAACAGAATAAACTATAATATATAGAATATATATATATATATATATATACATATAAGTTCCGTCGTAAGTTTTGAACTATATTCGAAAAATTTGCGTATTTCTATATAGTATATTTCCGACAATATGTTCGTGGGTGCATGTAAAATAGTTTGGTTTCTTTAATAAAAATAATAAAAAATAAAAACGAAGCCACCAGAGTATAATATGTATACCACTTTCACTTACTCGTAATAGGATTGAGGGGAGGACATAATATAAAGAGGATTTTAGGGACTCTGAATATCTCTCCTCATTGATTATACCTATTCATTCAAATCTAAAATTAATATATATAGAATTTTCAATTTAAAACAGTTTTAAAAACACGATGTTATACAATTTTTTCATAGCTTATTTTTAAAATTTTAAGTTCTTCCGAGACCTAATCTTGTGAAATTACTTGGATTCCCTTCCAAAACCCTCCGATCGTTTAAATTTTTTTCACCGTAACCATAGACTGGTAACTCAAGACTCGAGTACAAATTACATATCTTAAACATGGAAGTAAACTTTAATATCATTATTTAGTGTTGAAAAACGATCAATTATATTTAAGGATATTGTTAAGGGAATAGAAAACTTTTCAAAACCCAGAGCGCGTAAATTTTATTCATAATTATGTGTGTAGAATGTTTTTATAATATTTTGAAGTCAATTCATGTATTATAAATTTTGAATTATTACTTATTTTTATTAAAAATAATAATACTTCAATAAGAATAATTAATTTTATAATGTGGCTATTGTTGTTATTATTCATATTCGATCATTTGAAAAACATTAATTATTAATCGTGATATATTTTTATTGAATTTGACTGTATCACTGTATCAGTATCTATAACTTTTGAAAATAACGATAAATATCCCTTTTTAATTTTAAGAGCTATTTTAGTCTCTATTTTCATGCATCTCCTTCCACTTGATATAATTGATAATGTGATATTTGTGATAGTATTGTTATTAACTGTAAATATATATTCATCAAGTGTTTAAAATATAACGTTTAGTCTTTGCAACATGAGAATTTTTCTCTACAGATTTTATAATGATATTTTAAGAATAATATAAAAATAATATGTATCTAAATAGAATATAATATAAATAAATTATAGTTAAAAATTTGATGTTATCAATAATATTGTTGTTAATTAGGTATTCTTATAAAACTAAAGTTCTCCAACATCCATACCCTAAACTTTTATAAGATATTAGTCTTGGGCAGTTAAGTAATTAAAATTACTCGTTACTGTAATTAAATTACTTTACTATAATAAAATTACGTAATTTAGTAAAGTTACATTTATTTATGAGTTTTTCGTAAGTAATTTCATTAAATTTAAAGAGTAGGTACCTAATTTTATTAATTTTAACACGTTACTTTGAAAAATAAAATGATATTCTATAATTTATTGTGTAGGTATATAATATTAAATATTGATATATATTGGTATTATGGGTTTTTCCATATCTGAAGAACCTGTGTACTGATAAAGATAAAATGTATTTTACCAAACATGCTACTCTAGAAATTGGAATCATATAAAACGAATAAAATATATAATTAGGTAAACGAATTAATACATTTTTAGCAATTATTATTAAGTATTAAGCCATTATAAAAATCCCATATTATAATCTCACTGTCCACTAAATGATAATAAAAAATGTTTATTTTTCAGTTGCAAACTGTTGTGTAATGCAACATTAAACTTTTCAATCCATTTTAATTGTGTCATAGTCGTTTCGAAATATTCAGTCGTACCTATTGACATTTGATGATTTTTCAATAAGAAATTTTTAAATAGGCATTTTTCAAAATATAGGTATCAAAAATAATTAATTCACATTTTTTATTATTATCAATTAGTAATTTGTATTTACATGTAATATCTTGAGATTAGATTATTTGCAAAAATCCGAACCAAAAGCAACAGAAAATTAAAAAGTAAATTTAATAATAAAGTGTTATTTAACTTAAAAAGGAAAGTAATTTTGTTACATGAAAAATTTGAATGATGAAAATGTAATGCCATAAGATTTTAGGAATGTAATAAATAATTGTAATTTTATTACTTTTAAAAAGTAACGTTCCCAAGACTGTATAATATGTTCTTGAGCAAAATTATTATGGTATATACCTATACTATATTGTTATGAATAATTTTATATTAGATACATTATTATAATATTTTGGGCCTTCAAAATAAAAGTTGAAAAGTCTACAAAACATAAAACATTTGAAATTTTTTACAATTTCAAATGTTTAATACGCAAAACGGTATTAATTTTGAAATTAATCACTATGTCACCTATTGTAGTATTAAAAAATGTAAATAAAATAGTAGATATATGTAGTCAAATTCGTTGGTTTTTGAATTTTCGGTAGTTTACATTTATTATAAGAATATATTATAAAAAAATAGATATTATTAAAAGTATTTGATATTTAAAATTGCCTGAATATTGATAGGGAGGAATTATAGAGTCTTTTGGAGCAATATTCGAAAGAGTGCGATTCGTTACTGAGTTTTGAAAAAGATTTGGTTTGTCGTGTGCATATAGCTTCAGAAATTTTTTTATGCTTCCTTAATTACGCATCTACATTTCGTCCTTTTCCAGGACCCATCCCTGGAAATTGAATTTTTTTACGAAAATAACGCCACACTATCCCTGTGAATTATGTGGTGCGTGTGCGAGGTAGTTACCTAAGTGTATGCGTCGGGTATTATACGGGATGACGGGTCTCGAGTGTGTGGAAAAATAGAAAAAAGGATATTATATATATACAGCGTCCCGAGAAAATATAAGCGATGAGGGATTCCTTGTTTATGTACAACGCGTAATATTATATTATATTTTTGCGCGTTTGTAATTAATAACGGGTCTCGGTCGTTTTAATCGACGTCAACCCGAGAGGGCCGGTTAAGCTATTTATCTTCTTTCCGAGCGGGGCCCCACTAGAAAGGATTTTGCGACGACTTTTTATTTTTATTTTTAAGTGGAGGTGTGTTTTGAAAAAAAAAAAAAAAAACGATCCTAACTGGTGCATTCGTCTTGTACACGCGGAGGTTGTGGAACAGATGGCGGTTTCCGAGCTCTAGCGAAACGTAGCAATAAACATTATCAATCAATCTTTCATATTTTTTTGCATTATTTTTTTTCGCCTCTACCCTCTACCCCATAACTTTGTACGTATAATTTCTTTATTTTCTCTATTTTTTTTTTTTTTTTTTTTTTTCATCACCTTGACTTTTACGAAAACAATAAAGAATCGCGAGATATTAAACGAACTCGCCCGTACATAAGCGCACAGCGACAGAGAGTCAGCTGTCTGTACACGCACTGCACGGCTGGCTGGCTATACCTATAGAGAATAATCGGTATAAAACCGTTTAATAAAAATAATGATGCATTATGCGGATGACGTTTAAAATCAGTTTCAGGATGGGAGGATACGATTATTAGACGAAAAAATGTTTTAAAAGTTCCGTATATATTATAACGAATTATGCCTAAATATGGACTGTTAACTCTGAAATATTAAACAGGAAATGAGAAAACTGCGAAAAGATTTAAACCGATAATTTTATTGTGTAAAGGAGTTACAACACATCAGATTAGTGCCTTTAAGCTTTCTCCAGTTCCAATCGACTAAATATGATTAACAGTTAACAAAAAGAAAATACCGATTATATTTAATTTTAAAACATGAACTAGCAGGAACTCTAATCAGAATATGTATTTCTGTTTCTGTTTTTATGAAAAAAACCAGACTGGAACCAAAAAAAATTTAAGACGTTAATTTGATGTGCTCTAATAATATAAATATTCCTTTACACAATAAACTTATCAGTCTAAATATTTTCGCAATTTTTTCACGTCCTTTTAAATACTTGATTACTATCTCAGGGCTCGAATGAAAAAAAAAAAACATTTATATAGTATAACGTTTTCAACTTTTTATTGATTAACACAAAGATAATGCATAGAATACATGTATTTAGTTCTTTACAAATAACTAATGGGGCTGTATGTCCGAAGAGCTCCTCGAGACCAAAAACCGGTTGTTGTAACCAGGTTACGTCCATAGGTAAAAGATTATTTTATAATGTACAACCACCAACTTTGTAAATCTATTTTGATAACTACATGTAATAATATAATTACTATTATGGTTTGTCTGGAGCTTTTTGTTCGTGTGAATCTGTGTTAAATGTTCTAATTTCTATATGTATTATATTATATAGTGTTATACTGTTATACAACTGAAATGTAATCGTTATAAATTTTTTATTGTGTAGCGTTACCTATAAAAAATTTAACGTAATCAACATTTCAATATTTGGAATTATGAAAATTTAAACATTATAAGGTTTTTAGCGTTCTGTTAAACTTGTTCTTTTATCGTTTATATTAAATTTTTCGTTATATATTTCAATCGTTTTTCGACCGATTTACGTTATGAAAACGTTTGTTGACCATACGAGAAAAAGACGAGTGGTTAGTGAGTATCTGTTCACTGTTAATTCACAAGTAAATCTTCACTGTTCATTGAATTCGATATAAGTACTTAATAATAACTACATGAGTCAAAATTATTATTCGCTATTAACAATCATTACATTTTTAACAGAAATAAGATATATAGTGAGTTAGGAATTTATTCAATGTAAATATGAGTACAACATATTTAAAACTTTTACTGTGAGGAATTGAAGTTTATATATTATCTGTGTTATAATTAGTTTAATTTATCTTTGAAACTATACAATTTAATACTAAAATTATTTAAATGTTATCGACTTTTTAGTATTTAACGATAAAAAAATTTTAACTTTAAAAATGTTTAGTGTTCTACTTTATGACAATATAATTTATGTTATTGGTTATTTGGTGTTTTACGTTATAAAAATGTAAATGTTATCAATATCTTTCCATTAATAATTGTAGTTTTCTATACATATATATATATATATTTTTTTTTTGACAATTTTTTTGTTTCTGTTACATTTTTTTTTAACTACTTCAATCATTTTTGATACATTTAATATTATGAAAACGACCACGTGCCCTAGTTATAACATTAAAATATCAATAGGAATACGTGTTCCATTAGATGTTCTACATAAATTGTAGTTTCCATGTACTGAACAGGTCATTTAATTTTAAATTTGAATTATAATAACCGATTATTTCGATTTTGATTCCAATCCTTGTTTTAAATATTGGCGTTCTTTATTCAATTGATTTAGAAAATTCGAATAGAATAACACCGAAATATTATCTTAAGGATATCACAATAATTATTATTTAATAAAAAAAAACTTACCTTATCTTGAGCGCAGATGAGAACCGTTGAATTATTTTAGTTTCTATGTGGAACAAGAGCTCATCTCTCGGCTCTACAGTGGTTTTCAGGGCTTAAAACCGGTAAAAGGTTTTCAAAAACTGGTTAAAAACCCATATTTTGAGAACCGAAAACCGCTTCCCGGTTTATTATTTTTAAATATAAGAAGCGGTCGTCGGCAACCGGTAACCAAAAATTATATTTTGGGATTTTTAATTTATTTTAAATTTTAAATATTTATTTTTTAAATTTTTATTTATTAAATAATATATAACATACATGTAATACCTTTAATATAATGTATATATTATATGCTCTTGAGTCGCCAGTCGTCACTAATGATACGGTTTAAAGTTGGTGTAATAAAATTAAATTTAATATAATAAAAATTAAAAAACAATCGTCAATGTTATTTATTGTTATTGTTTTCTACTTCCCGTGAATTGTCATATTATGGTATTCTGTGTACTAAACGTGAAGTATATAAATTATTCAGCTGATCGACTTATTGGCGATTGTTTAAAGCATGGACATATTATATAGGTTAGGTACGTACAAAGTATATAGATTATACGAGTTATATATACGTTAGTCCTTGGTTAAAATAAATATTGAAATGACAGCTGGCATGATTGTGAAAAAATCGTTGTTCACGACTATTATTTTATAATTATTATGAATTGTTTATAACTTTGTTATTTGCGATCGCGACAAAGCTATTATTTTATAATAGGATTTAGTTTTTAAATAATTTTAATAATCTGAGAAATATTTCGGAATCGGAAAGCAGAGACCAAAAAGTTGGAATGCGAATAGTCATAAATATTATAAATTTTTGTCAAAAGCCTATCTTTAACTGGTAATTAACTGTTTTAAAAGTTAGAAGCGGCTTTCAACTGAGAAGTGGTAACCACCTATTTTTTAAATATTCAAAGAACCGTTTATCGATATTTATGTATTTAAAAAACCGCTTAATACTGGTTCTCAAAATTATTCAGTTCCTCCGGTTACCGCTAATTTCGGAAGCAGTTTTAAGCCTTGTTTTTTTTTTTTATTATTCTGAAAATATTTTTTTTGTATAGAAAAACTCATAAGTATTTTGTTGGTAAAAATCTTGATAATAAATTATTTTTTAGTTAGTAATTTAAAGAGGTCATATTTCCAATTTTCTTGTATAGTGTATATACTATCGTATCTAAAGAAAAACTACTAAGAATGACCGATAATTGTTATAAATTGGAAAAAAAATACACCAGAGCTTTAAAGTGTTCACCAAACACTTATTATACAATTTTTAAATTTAGTTTTATTTTTTTTGTGAAATAAACATTAATTTCTATGGCATAGATAGTAAAGTATAAGTGTTTTTGTGTAAACAACAATCTGATAAAAAATTCATTTCAGTTGATACTTTAACGAGATATTTTTTCATTTTCTATGTAATTTTCTAAAAGGATAAAAAATACTATCAAGCTAACTACTAAAAATTTTTATAAATCAGAAAATTGTGTTATGCAAAACTTATCTCTGAATAAATTTTCGACATTTTTTTTTTTTCATATCGATATTTATTATAATATTACACTCTCATCAGTTTTATTTCCATACATTGTTTTAAATTTTTTTTCATCAAATTCGATGTCTGGAAATTATTATTTTCTTAATTTTTATTATTACGGAGTTTATTGTAAATGTTTAATAAAATGAATTGGTATACTTACGTAAAATCTCAAATAAACACCATTTTAATTAAATTGAAACTAAACAACAAATATACCAATGTGTACCTATATTACTCAATGTAACTTAAGTTGCATTAATAATTCTGTATGTTTCTATTTCATTATATTGAACATTTATAATGTTTTGGGTTAATCGTGATTTTTTGTGATTATTAAAAAGTTCATATATTATATCAATGATTGACGTAATTAATGATATAATCGTTTGCAATAGGTTTATACCTAATAACAGATGAGGACGATAATATGAAAGATATCGTATTATGGAATCAAATCATTACCTTTATTAGTTTTGTTATCGATATAGCTTAGGAGGATGAAATTCAATTTTTTTAAGCCACTTATAACAATTTTATTTGATACATATTTTATTTATTTTTCATTAAATTACTATACATAAGTATGTGTGTCTTGAAATGCATAACCTGCAGATGGTATTGCAAAATGTATTATTAAAAAAAAATGTGAATGTGAATCATTTAATCTTAAACCACCGATATGTCGAGAGATTATGATATACTTACGTGCATAAACTTTTTTTTTTTTTTATACTGTCCAAAAAATATTTATCGCGAACAATGCACGAAATATACGATTGGAAAATGCAGTGAAAATATCCCTAACGGATTTTCTAAAGGAATTTTTCACATATGTATATATATAATATATATACATTATACATAGGTACATACATTTCGATAAACTAAGTACGTTTTGCCCCTTTCTTCATCAGATCTCCACTGCTATATACGTCTTCTTATTTTCTCGACTCATTATTATTATTATTATTATTTTTATATATCAATATTTTTTTAGAGCTTTTTCCGTCTCTTTGACGAGAAATAAAAATCGGCAACAATGAATTCGGTGACCCTATACAATTTGATCACGTTCTCCCTTGGCCACGTATATGTGTATTATATAATATATATATATATATATATATATGGTATAAGAAAAAAATATATGTATTTCACGCACACATTCGATACGTAGGACGATTTGAGATTTTTTCCGATTAGTTCCTTTAATTTTGACCTTTCAACGTTTTTGCGACCTATACACGGACTTGGCATATATGACCCCCTCGTCCCGTCCTGTCACTGCAGAGTACCTACACATGCACACACATATATAAAACCCTCTAAATTCGACTTTTACGATTTATTATATATACGTTTTGCAGAGAAAACGGCGCACGCGGAAAGATTCATACAAATTTTCTTTCAGTTATACATAAAAAAAAAAAAAAAAAAGAAAGAAAAAAAGAAAAAGAAAAAGAAAAAACTTCAATACCAGCGAAACATAAAAACGGGACAAGAGTAAGAAAATATATATATAAAGCAATCGTTTTGCCAAAGTGCTCTCAGTACTCATTTTTTCGTCGTTTCTCCATTTTTATTTCGCATTTTATTTTATTTTTTATTTTTTTTTTTCATTTGTATGTACTTTATTTATTATTTATTATTATTATTATTATTATTATTATTATTATTTCGTTCTCTTTTTTCCCCCATTTTATTTCGCCTCGAGACGCCGAAAAATCGGCAACGGACGCGTCGTGTGTATATAGCAGAAAATACTATAGCACTACAGAGCAGCCGGGCGATGGATGATGCTGCGCGGCACGACGACGGACGGACACGGCTAACGCGGAACGGACGAGGACTTGAATTTCAGTTTAAGTTTTTGCCAAGTACTGTGTGTATATATAAAACGAAAAGGCGATAAAAACGGTTTTGCGTACTGTATACGTTGCTCGAGGACAATAATAAAAACCGACGAAAAAAAAAACGAAAAAAAAAAAAATGGGAGGAGAAGGAACGAAACACGACATATAGATGGCGGGGAAAAGGACCAGAAACTACGACGACGGGCATTATATACAATACATATATGTACACAGTATATAATATACGAAAGACACGCCGATTTATACTATCGAAAAATGTCAATTTTCCGATGTGCGATTGGACCGGTCGGGCGATATATATATATATACAGTCTGTTAAACTTTTACGATTATCGGAGAGCTTCAGCTATTGTTCAGTTTTATTCGTTTTGCATAATATAGAAAGTGTCACGTTGTCCACATATTCGTTGTATACGACTCGTGTAACATAAATATATAGACGAGACGGTTCTCCAAAAACGGAAACAAAAACTAAAACAAATAAATATACATACATTATAATATGTATATTATATATATATATATATATATACATAGACACTATTATATACGCTTAGCACGAAAAGTTTCCGTCCTTGTATTTTGGGGCATCGTCCGAGAGAATGTTTCGAAGGTTCGAACGTCCGTGCAATTTTTTTTCGAATATTATCCCGTAACGAATCAAAATAATTATTGATACATTGTGATTTCGTAAAATTGTAAAATTGTACCGTGCTACACGCTTAAAAGCCGTATCAAAAACTATCAATAGTCACGGATTTCACGAAGGGTGTTACCAACCACTAATATACATTTTTGTACGCCAGATTAATGATTATCAAAATGTTCTAGATTATCAGTGTTTACCGGTGATTATCGTGAGATTAGTACGATCATCAATTACAGTTAAATTACGTTAAATTATGAAAAATTCATAACATCACAGGTACGTAATTGTCAATTGCAGGCTTTTTAGGTACCTTTTCAAATGTTATATTAAAATTGCAAATATTTTTAATCAAATTTATTCGAAATAGTTTAAAAAAATTGTTTTTAACTATATTTTAAATACTCGAGCCAATACTTTTTATTTTTCTATAATATTATAACGTCTATAATATAGTTATTTTAATGTTAAAAAATTTCAGTTTCTAGTATTTGTATTTGAATATATTTAAAGAAAAGTAAAGTGCTTTTAAGTTTAAATACAATTTATTGAAACTTCAAAACTTCTAAAACTTTAGAACATTAATACCTATGTATTTTGATTACGTTTTAAAAATGTTCTTAAAATAAAAAGAATTACCTAATCAATTAATAGGTATGTATATATTATATTTAACACATTACATATTTATACCTATTGTGTATATACTTATATGTTTAATAGGTAGATAATATCAATCTATGATGCTTAAAGGAATTATTTATATAATAAAAAGAAAAATTATCAATGAATATCATGATTATCATAATTATCGAAATTTTTTGTACACTGATTATCATGGTGGTTTACCCCTCGGGAATTTATGATAGCAAATTAATTTCTTTCACAATTTATCCTTTGACTCCTTCATTAATTTTTGATCAATTACCAGGCTATTACAATTTTACCAATAATCAATTGTTTGTTATCCAGATTAAAAAAAAACGTAAATTTTAGGGGACACGACACACCCGAAAACATAAAAAAATCTAAATACCTATTATAATTTATTTAATTGTTGAATAGACATTACACTTTTTTCCTTTTCCAAAGAATCAAGATAGTGTTGAAATTGAAATGCAAAGAGAAAAAAAATGTTTAAAACAAAATCACATTTCTGCAAAAATAAATATCCAATCATAATCCAGCCAATAGAAATTAAATCATAATGTTCTGTATTGTTTACATATAGGTATATTTGAAAAAAAAGTAAAAGTACAAGTCAAATTTTCAATTGTTTGGGAGTACCTACTAAATCAGTATGTTTAGCGTTTGATCTGTACTTCCTTAACGGTTGATCGCATCACATACTATGTAATTCCTTTTTTGGTAGATCTCATTTAATATAATTATGAAATCAAAGTAGTATAAGTTTGGTGATTAAAAATAATTTTCAATTTTCATAATATCATATCAAAATGTGACTAAATTATTGGCCGATTTATGATTGTTACTAAAAATTTTTATTAAAATTGAAATAATAAAATAAAATTAATTTTTGACATATTGAATATTATGATCCTTTTATTATCATGTTTAGAAATCTTGATAAATTCTTAAAATATGCATAATGTACATATTTTTAATTTATTATTTACATAATTTTCTTTACAGTAAATTAACAGAAATTAAAAAAAAAAGAGGATCTCAGTTTTGTTAATTTCCGTAAACTATATACAACGGAGGAGCTTAAAGGGTTAAAAAAATAAAAATAAACGCCGTAGATATATATTTTATATACTATAACAGACAGAGTTGTGGATAACTTCAAATAAATTAATTTTGAATATCTAAATTATTTATTCTAAGAGTTTTTAAATTTTTTTACAAGAATATTAAGAAATCAATACGATGATTTGAAGGGTACTTCACTAATTGAGAGATAAAATTATTCACTATTTACACAGAAATTATTATTTTATTATCATTGGTGTATATAATATAAATATATATTTTAATACTAAATAGTAGTATTTAAAAATAATGAAAATTTAATATTTTATTTACTAATTGTGTTTTATTTTTTTATTTACCTACTTATATAAACACTTGTTCATTTTGTTTCGTTGATTAGTGATTAGTGAATAGCCGCGAGTGGTAACGTTACCAATGAATAAATTAAGAATTAACTATATTTCTAGTTTTATTATTTATTGTTATGATATTTTTGTTGAAATTGTATTCCACTCGTTTAATATTAAGAATAAAATATTTTTTTATAACATATGGTCATTTTATAATATTGAGTAAGCAGTCACTTTTTATTATAACACATCATATAGACAACAATATATATATACCTATATAGGTATATATAATTATTTTTATTTTTATTTATCCTAGATTTTGATTCCAAAAATTATATTTTTAAATATTCGATTTCAGAATTTTAGGAAATATGGTTTCTATTGAAATTGGATTTTGATTTTAAATTTCAATGTCTACTGATTTTGCACAGCTTTGATCACAAAAGTATATTATTAATGCTAGGTATATATAATATTTTCATTGGTATAGTTTTATAATTCTGCTACATGTATTAATTTTATGTTGAATATATAACTATTTTATTCTCAAACTAACAACAACTATTAACTTTGCAGTTAGAAATGTATGCGAATAAAATTAATCAGTTACTAAATTGCCGTTACATAAAACCTTTTAGTTCTATGTAACTCGTTGAATGTTAATGGACTAAGGGACTCAGTTTCGGGATACAAATATTTTAATTTCTTTTTAGACGCTAATTACGGAAAATAGTGAAAAATAAAATATAATAAAAATACAATTTAGAAAATACGTATTCTTGCATAAACACATTACCTATTACATTCATGATATAGCACGTTCAGAAAGAAAAATAGTTTAAAAAAATAAAATACATTTTATCGGTTTTTATGGGTTATTATTTACATTTTTTCCCCTTATAAAATCATTACCGTAAAATTATTCAAAGGCCACTATGCTTGCGGCCTTGCCCCCGTCGCCAACGCCACCGAACGGTCATGCATGTATACAAATTTCATCGAGATAATAATACTAACACTAAAAATATTATGTAGGTACTGCAATTTTTTAGTTTTTTATTTTATATCGTTTTTAAGTGCTTTAAACGCTAAGGGATACACTGCTGACGAACGTAGCTATATTTAAAATTCTGTATTGAGTATATACATGAAAAATTAAATAGATATGAACATTTATCGTTTCCGGGAGAGAGTGGTATATAATACACCCACAAGTCAATTACACCAACTGAAAATGAAAATGAAAATATCTTATTTATTTCATTTTAGTTTTGGTCACTTGCATAATAAATTCCGTATCCTAAAGTTGGATTCTTTTTAAATTTTTATCATTATAACAACAAAGATATTTAACTTTTCCAAAGAATTATAATCAAGAGTTCGTTGAAATTGACCCAAATATTTATTTAACCGAATATTCGAGAAAAATATAAATAGATATGAACAAATTATTTTTGATTAACGGTAAAGATAATAGTTCGTGAACTATAGAACATAGAACCAGTAGGTATGGCAGTTATTTTGGAACCACTGTCTTCACACGCATTTTATAATCAATCATTCTTATTTCTTTGAATATTATATCTTCTTCTTCTTCTTCTCCTTCGCCTTCGCCTTCTCTCCCAACTATTTGGGGTCGGCCAAAAAAAAATTATTTGAATATTATATAATTTGATTTTAATATTATCATTGCAATCATAATAAAAATATACTGTTGATTGCTAACGGTGCTAACTGAATACTGTATTATACTATATAAAAATGATAATGAAAAAAAACCTGCAATATTGCAAATGAACATAGAACATAGTATGACATATTATGTATATACTTCAGCGGTGAATGAAGTAATTTTCGAATAGAATTAATAAAAAATTTTAATTTTTAATCACTATAGGTAATAAATTGTCATAAGTGCTTAAGTGAATACATATTACCCTGGCGCTAAGTGCAGTTAATACGAAGTATACGTGTCTATGGTTAAGAGTTAAGAGAATTTTATGGGCCATATCAATATATATATATAAATATATATATGTTGATAATAGAAAAATTATAATATAGATAATCAGTTAACTAAGCTCTTATTACATAAAGAAACCTTAAAATGAAATTTTTTTAATAAACGGAGAACAAAACCAGAATATACATATAGTTATTCAATATTTATGTTATCTGGAATCAGTTCACATATAGCCTTAACAGTAAAATGTAAAACTAAATAAGTAACAAAAAAATATTATTTTTTGTTTATAATTTCCGAATAAAATGTGTGATTAAGTAAATTTTTATATCTATGTTTAGATATTAGAAAATTCATTAAACTCGAGTAGTTGTTTATATTTTTCAGATACCTATATCATATAGTATTTTGTGGTAATATAGCTATTTTTCTTACTTATGTCTTATAGCACTAACTTTTCGACATTTTGAACGCAAATTATTGACATGTTTAACAAAAATTAATTGTGTTTCCAGTTAACTGTGTATAAATTATAACATTCAATTATTTAAATAATACAATACGTTTAAATATTTGATCTGAATTTTTGTTGAAATAAAATATAAACGCGTATCGTATTATTTGACCCAAATGCGTTCGTATATTATATTTCGTAATACTAAATTATATTAAATCGGTATTGTACCCGACATTTTTTTGTTCGTCTCTAAACGAGTACGGCATACGACTATAATACGAGGATAGTTTATTTTTATAATCAAATGGTAAACGCACGAAAAACAAAATATATTTGGTACAATATCGATCGCAAAATCGTTACTGTCTAGAATATTCGTATAATGTATTTTATGTAAAAAAAAAAAAAAAAACCGTCAACCAAGTAAAATATTATATAATTTACTATATTGTCCCTCTTTTTCGGTAAGTATGACATGTATTTTGGTTTAGCAGTCTGACACTAATTTCATATCGTTGGTTTAAAAAAAAAAAAAAAAAAAATCAATTAATTAATTAGAAATGATTGATTAATATTCATTAACTGCTAAAAAAAATGCAACCCGTATAATATGATACTATTTGCGCGAAAGAACTATTTAA
Source organism: Pemphigus obesinymphae (assembly GCA_025469235.1). NCBI lineage: Eukaryota > Metazoa > Arthropoda > Insecta > Hemiptera > Aphididae > Pemphigus > Pemphigus obesinymphae. Next base: position 32,445 of record JAIPRL010000299.1, on the reverse strand, counting down.
CGATGACGATGCGTTTAGTAAATAATAATATATAATAGAGCGCATTAAAACGCACGAAGCCCATCGTATACAATTATATTTTAAAGTACATCATGTGCAGTAAAACTTACTGAATAATATGTTTAACCCGTCATAAGAAACAAGTATAATCTCAAAAGTTTTCCACGCACTCTTGAGATAACAGTTGTGATGGACATACCGGTGTATTTTAGTGACAGTTGCCGCGAAAATTAAATAAAAAGTCCGGTTAGTATACAGAATTACAAACTGTATATTTATCGTGTACGATGCAGTTAAACATATTATACGCGATGCAAAAAAAAAAAAAAAAAACCAATATATTAAAAGATGTTTTCAATAATAATTATTTTTTCAATTATATCTATCCCAGGTTCGATTCACAGGCCAGTATCATATTGAAATATACGTAAAATGATCGAGAAAATTCCTACAAATAGGGCGTCTGTCTCTCTTTTATGTTTCACTTTTTATTTGCAGTTCAATATAAAATCGTACCGGCTGTATAGTACTTGGAATACCTTTTAGGTAACGGGTAATTTGTATTTTATTTTAATGTAAATAAATCGCCGGATTAAAAGGATGCTATACGCCCATATTTGAAAAGTTCTACCTATATAGAAAATTTTTATAAAGTCTTATAAAATATGAAAATCCGACGATTTAATAATATTGAACTTCATGTTAAAAGCAATTTAAAATTGGTCTTGTGTCAGTACCATTTTTTTTTATTGTTATGTAATCGCGTTCACTATTTATAACTACAACCGATCCCTTTGTAATGGCAGAGTAAAAATATGAAAGATGAGAATATTTACTGAGCTCAAACGGGGAGTGTTTTTGCAATATGTTTAAAATCAGTGATTGAAAATCGTAAAATTTCAAAAAAATTTCGATTAAAAAAAAAGATTATAAAAATTTTACGACTATTGAACGCGAATGAAAAGTTAAATGCAACACCTAAATAGACATATTAATAAATGGGTTTTTTTTTTAGATAACTTTGTATCGCTTGAGTCTGGGACAAAAAAATTATTCACTTTTCAGCGGAGCGATATTTAACTTTGAATACGAGTAGTAATTTTGTGTATACAGTAATTGTTTTAAAATCGAATAATTATTTATTTTTTATAGTGAGTAGTGTATTCAAAATACAATCAATTATGATAGGGTTTATAATTTTCGAAAAAATTACTTCGCATGAAATTGATAGTAATAAAAATAAACTATCGTATGTACTTCAAGGTAAATCCTTGTATTGCGGATATAAAAAAAAAAAAAAGGAATAACAATATAATATTACACTCCACAAACCAAAACAAAAATCATTACATTTATATTAAAAATTGAGAATACAAAAGTATGAAATAATTATTATTGTACATTTATCCGATGATATGCATAATATATAGGTATTAGGTGTTTGAGATATATTATTATTCGCGTATGTCGAAACGTATGAACCCGGTGTGGATTTCCAAAGAGTATATATATATATATACCATGAGTTGTGGCTTTCGGAGAATATGATTAAGTTTCTATTTATTAAATACGTCTCTGGATGATTTATTAATTTAAAGCTCCCGGGATAATAACAATCATAACGACAGTAAATCATCCCGGAACATCTCATTTATACCGTAGCTAATGATTCTAAGTTGGCGAAATTACAGTGCAAGCTTAAACCGCACATATAGATGTAAAATCATAATCCCGGACGATATGATTGTAAAAAATTATTTCGTTAATGAAGTAAGAAAAAATAATCCCCTCCCCCGCCCCGTTCTAAATTAAATTTTAGATAGACAATCTCAACTTTAGCATGAAAATCGGTGTGAATCTGCGAAAGACGGTAATGGCTTCATCATTGCGATTCGATGGAAAAGATATTTAGAAAACAATAAAAACGTCAATCGAAAATTTTGGAAAACTCGATACGGAACTAATTAAATTATCGGAATAAACGATGATAAGAAATTCTCATCACCACACCACAAGACGTAGGCAGGTACGACTCTTTGAAAATGTAGTTGAGTGTAGTCTGGTAATTTTTTGATTTACATTACATTATGCAATGATATTGTTTATCAGTATTTGATAGAACTGTATGATAGTGTTTCGAGTTGTCGATCAATTATTGTAGTAATACGATCTCTAACAAACAACGTTTGCCCCATAATGAATCATATAGATCTGAAGATCTTGGCGAATACACTAAGCTAAAGTTTTTGAATATTATACCTACCTACTTTAGTCTGCTTTAGACTATGCATTTTGATATAATTTATTCTATGTCTAAACTCTTATCTATCGATAATGATAAAACAGTTTCTCAATAGGTAGATTCAATTTTATTTAAGAATATATAATGTCTGTTGTTTAAACGATTTGTCATTCAATTATTATATATATTATATTGTTATACCTATTATTATTATATATTATATTATTAAATTATTACTTAATAACCCATATGTCTATTGTATATTATAAATAATACTTTTGCTTTACAAATATCATTAGGTAGTCATATAGATAACTGAAATTTGATAACACTATTTTCATCTGAATATAGATGGTTATATAATATATAGAATAGACAAGAAAAAAATCTCAATAAATATATATATATTACGTAGGTAACTAGAAAATTTCCAAAATGATTAAACTGTAATATACTGTATAATGTTTTTTTTTAAGTGGATCACCAAATTTTCTCTGTGAATATTCATTTTTTAATATTCTTAATTTTTTTATAAGCTTCAGTTACTTATTCATTACATTTTTATAAAAAGTAAGAATAATTTACTATTTGTATCCTTGTTATTTTGTAAGTTTTATACTTTTCTTATATTAAAATCTTTATTGTACTTTATATTTTTTTGAAAATGTTTATGTATCTGTATTAGCATCGAATACTGAGCTTATTAATATTATAGTGTTGATTCAATGTTTGATATTGACACAACAGAATTTTCAGAATAATATTCAGCTCTAAAATGTCAGGGCAAAAATACAGGTTGCCATAAAAGAAAAGTACAAAATATGAAAAAATAACCAGTTCAAAAAAAAAAAAGTAAAAATGGTGATTTTTTATTGAAATACAGATAAATAGTTTTATCGAGTTTATAAAAAATGAAATTAAAAAAAAAAAAAAAAATGATATTCACACAGAGAAAATAATATAGAAAAGAGTAAAAGAGCATGTGATCGCTTAAAAATAATCACCCGATCAGTATGTTATCAATGTTTAAAATACTTGAAATTTTATTCGAAATCATTCGGCTCTATCGTCATTCGTGGCGATTCGAATGATCAAATTTTTGTGAAAAACGAACATGTTTTATTGATCGTATGCGAAACCAAATAGTTATCGTCACTATGAGTCAACTGTAATTTGTAATTATATTGAAGTGTGTCGATTTTATCTATATCGTAATACCTATGATGATAATTTTACGGGAAATCCGATCATCGTTTATTTGAATATTCTAATAAACGGTGTGTTGTTTACACAGAAAACCCGATCGATTTAGCTCAATATTAGATATTTTGCTACCTACCCCATCGGAGGAACAGAATTCCCACGGGAAATCGTAGTTATACCACCGTCCTGCGTGGAATTCTCAACGAGAACTCCTGAAGGATACTATCCGAAGATTCCTGAAAATGACATATTCGTAATACTGTCCCGGTTGCCATTAGTATACTGCATATAGTCCTGCATTTCTAACCCGGAGGATGTTTCCGTTATATTTTATCGTTTGGTATGTCCATAGTATACTCGTATATAAATAAGCAGTAAAACACAGCGATTATATATTGTAATTGACCGGAGACAATATTAATCGGGTTTTACGAGCAAATATTTTAATGACTTTTAAATTTAAAAAAAAAAAAAAATTTTTTACAAACTCTCAACGAAGACCCTTACGGCCGGTATCCTAAATCCACTTGTATTCTAAACCATGTCCCAAACGAAGGGCGATATTCCAAAATATGTTCGTTCTGAAAAGGCGGTTTTAGAGCCATTTGTTTGTTTCGTACACTGTATAAACAATATAAATATAATATTTGATCTTGGTTTTTTTGTACAATTCTACAAATATTCCATATTTAGTCCCAAATTCAAGAAAATCGTTAACGGTTTTTTAATAATGGTTAATTAGTGATTCAGTCCAAAACTTAATGTTTTCGGAAATCGTACATTTTTCCCAAATCTTAAGCGATAGGAATCTTATTTATATGTATAATAATATTATTATATACGTACAATAGGTACGTAATTAAAAATGTATTCGGTTGGTAAAGTGCATTATATTTTGTTTATTTATTGTGTGAATATTATTACTACAGTCTACGGTAACTGATTTAAATTTAAACCGTATATGTGATTATAATATATTGTAACTCTTTAAGTGTACTTAAATACAATTATATGTTTTATTAAATGAATAATAATTAAATGTACATTTGGAGAATCTGTTTTTAACCTTTTTTACATCATTCACCGTATTAATAATTATTATAATTATTTTACAAGAACGGATGGTTTTGGATCGATATGTATAATATTATATAATATTAATAATATAGGAAATGGTGCGTTTTCACATGTACTAAAAGAAATATGTTTTGGAAACTTTCAATACCTATGTGGAAATGGTTGGTGCATTTTTAATTAATCTTCAACATTATTAAGTCACGAATATGATTAAAAGAAAACATTTGATAAATTGATTATTGATAAATACGAATTCGGTATATTTATGATATCGATGGATATTTATCTCAATTTTCAACATTTTGGTAATTGCACATTTTGGAATACTACCCTTCAAACAGTATATGCTCTCAGCATGCATTCAATGACTGGAAGCAATTTCAAGAAAGGGTCTGCTACCGAATTTATAATCTCGTTTATAAATCCGGAAATAAATGAATCAACTATAATATTAGAAACAACGAAGCTGTGATATGAATGGTGCAAAATGTTCAAAAAATGAAAAACATCCTACTTTTTGGATTTGGTTGTTATGCACGTTTGTAGAAATAAAATATATTCGGACATGGAATTAATATATTTTAATACTTCCACGTACAATCCCGGATTTATTTTCAAGAATATTAAGGTAGTTGTTTTGGTCTATTTCAAATAATTCTAAGATTAAAATCCCAATATAATTTATTATAAAAATATAAACGTATAGTCGATCCGTTCAAAATTATCCCCGTTACATAAAATACTCGTGACTCGTATACAGATGGAAAATCGCTAGCATCACCGAAACGTTTTTTGCACGTTTGGCTGTCATTCAAAAACAACGATTTTATTACGATATTATATAATATCTAGATATTTCCTGGTGATCGCCAGCTAAATTATAACGAAAGGCTTGTGATTTCCATTTTTTTTTTCCTTCAAAATTGGCTTTTTACGCCGTATTTATTTTCAAAACTCCCGTTACGTTAAACAAAACGCCCAGTTTGTGTATCCGTTTATAATAAAAACAGATAAAAAAAAAAAAAAAAACAAAAAGGTTCTTAAAAAAAAAAAGAAAAAGATGATATACGTTGGATATTGAATTAAAGAAATTTTCATCGGATTAATTTCCACAATTTTTTTTAGTAGAATACTGTCCTGTGCAGCCGAATAAATAGTCGCATACATACACTTTGGTAAATATTTAAGGGCTTAAATTTTAAAATGACGAAAAGCATGACTCGTTGATTCGGGGGGGGGGGGGAGGGCGAAGTGAGCGATAAGTGACTACCTCCCTCTTATATATAGCGTTCGTAACGCGTTTCAGTATAGGTATAATTTATATAGATCGGCGAAACTGATTTTGATAACGGGTGTGCGTCCTAAACCCCAAATATATACAATAACTGCACGGTGCGATTACACGAAAGCTACCACATATGGGAATATTTATGTATACAGTGTGTTCAAAAGGTATATTCAACAAAAAACCCGCATGTTCTCCATGTATGTACTAATCTTTCATACTTTTTCGGACACCCTGTAAACATTATGGTTGAAGATTTAACTATAATTATGTATACGTATAGATTTGGGGAGAACGAATGAATGTATCAGTGTATATATTATATATATGTGTACGTATATATATATATATATATATATATATACACGTATGTATATCAGTATGCTATATATCTCTTTGGCTGTTTTGTGGTAAGTCACAAATTATAAAATACTCTGGTTCAATTTATATATATATATATATATTACTATACTTTTGTTTCATCGGGCCTGTGGTCGATTGCAGGATGCCTGCGTTCGGTTGATGAGAGTTTCTGTTTTTGACGATGAAATACGCGTCTAATTCGAGAGGATCCCGGCCGATTTTGCACACAAAAGCCGAATATACGCTTCTACGCCATAGGGACCCTCGAAAATCGTTTTATCTCCAAAAGCTGACGCGTTAATGGAAAAACTTAACGTGAATTTATCGAGGTTGATTAACCCAAAAACATTCAGTTAAAAGTTAGTAACTAGTTCCAAAAAAAAAAAAAACAATTTAATTAACTACCTAGTTATGTTTAAAATTAATATGATAAAAAAAAATACAGATTTAACTCGATTAAAAAAAGTTCCTTCATTTTATATTTCATTAGAAATTCGCAGGATTTGAATCTATCATTGAATTGATAATCTGAGAAAATTTAAAGAAATTTCTTTAATTTTTTTTCAAGTCTTAAGTAGGTAGTTAACAGTTATTATATAATGTAAATTTAGATTGAAATACATTTAACAATTTCACAGAAATCGATCGTTCTCCTACACTCAAAAAAATTAAAATTAAAGTAAACTGCAGAACGTTTAGGTAGTAAAACCGACATATTAAATGTTGAAATTATTACTGGACATTTTTAAAATGACTTGTTTATGTCACATATATAAATTTAATATTCGAATTTAAAAAAAAAAATTTAAATACTTAAATAATTAAAAATAATTTAATAATCTTGTGTATACAATATACATATATAATCTGTTCATATATAGGTGGTGAAAGTTGGTCCATGGTCCCTTAGTCCCAAGACAGTCTGGTGTAGGAGTAATATTTTAAATTTTAAAAATTAATTTAAGTGAATTTGAATTTCAGTATAATAATTTAATTTTCCAATTTATAGCCTTTTACCCGTTATTTTTAGTATTTTTTTTTGCTTTACACTCAAAACACCACTGGGAAAATCAAAAAATGTATTTTTTATAGTACTAACAAAAATACATTTTTAATTAGGTAATGTTTAGTTTTGAAGTTTTTAAAGATTTGTCATTACTTGATAGTAGTATAATATTATTTATATTATTGTTTTATTATATTTTTATTATTATTCATTATCTAAATCGTGACACATTTTACGGGAACAAAAATATTTAGACAAATTTATTTAAATTAAATTTTTTGGAAAATTAAAAATAAACAATTAAAAAGTTGTTTGAATATATTTAAAATAAAATAAATTTGCGATTATCGTGTTATCCGTTCACCGTTGCCGTTTTAAGCTAGACATAAAATACAGTTTTTTTTTTTTATTCTAAGCTGAGAGAGGATTTCAAATATAATGTTTATTTAATTTTAATATTTTTTGCTGAAAAACACTTTTAGTGTAGTTGGAATTGAGAAGTTTCAGAGTAAAGAGCTTTTCTTATAGTAAATTCACTCTAATATGTAATATATATATATAATTTTATATTTAATACATATCATTATTTTATATAATAATATAAAAAAAGCATTACTGATATTTTTATCATAATACATTATCGAATTCACTGATAATAATTTATTGTTCATATATATATATATGGCATGCATGATATGATAATTATTATTATTATATTTTATTATTTGAGTGGAGTGAGGAACTCTTGATATTTCAATGATGCATTTTTGGGAATTAATTTCGTCTGAAGACAGAAAACTTTCTTTAAATGTTGATTATTACTCGAATATTTTTAAAGGACATACGATAATATTAGAAGATTTAGACTAAGCTAAAGTTCTCATATTGACACATCTGATAATAATGTATATTGATTTTTGTATTGTTTAGTCGGTGGTGGCGATTGTTACGCCGACGATTATTATTATGGTTCACGCGCCGCATAAAACCGCTCGTGTTTTCAAAAGCTTGACACGATAATACGCGTATCACAGTATAGGTAGATAATTAAAAAAAAGAAGACTGAAATATAAATATTTTCGATAAAAGTTTGCTTGTAATAATAATAATAACATGATGATGATGATGATGATGATAATCGGCGTCGACGACGATTTCCACGCGGTATTTAATGGTTAAGTTTTTTTTTCTTCCAATCGATTATAATTTTTCGACGTGTTCGTCTGTCTCGCGTGCCAAGTATGTGCCAATAATCGAGCGAATATATTGTTATTACTGATTTTAATAGGTCTTTGATTTTCTATTATCGTGATACGCCCATGCAAATCGCAACTGTCAAATTTCTAAGATTTAAATTATTAAATTTGTTGATATTAAAATAATATCAGATAATTATACCACGTATAAAAATATAAACTGTTTAAAATTCGGTAAAAGATTAAAGTATGTTAAAATTTCATTAAATACGAATCCTCATCAACTGGATAGTTATTCTACTTTTAAACCCAAATTTTAACAAGAAAATTCGCAATAGAACGTGTTTTAATGTTAACAATCTGTGCTAAAATTTTCTAATCTAAATAAAAAAAAACAACACACAATTTTCCCTAGTTACAGATATTGATAATTAAATTTTTTCTTAATTAAAACAAATAGAGATAGGTAAACTTTTACTCGAATAGTCTCTTATTTAAATGGTATATAAAAAATTAAATTACGAACGGGACATCTATTCAAAAGTCGTGTATTTAAAACCCATTTAATATTTTTAATATTACAATTGATTAAAATATATAGATATTGTAATTTTTAAATGTAATTTAATAAATATTTATTGTAACATGAAAAAATTAATTCTATAAAATATATGATTTACTTAGGTATTTGTAATTTTGTATTTTCAAATATTAGTAATTGTCTCTTAAAATAATTTTATTACAATAGAGAATTGTTGAAAATGAATTTATGAATATTTTTGTAAAGTTTGTACATATTATACCAACAATTTTATAAAATTATTGTTTTTTTCTTTTTTAATAAATATTTTAGACACTTATCAAAAATATAATATATACTTTATATATTTTGAAATTGTTTTGTTTACTTTATTTTACTATAATATGCTTTTTAAATAATATTTTTGAAAATATGCCCATGAAACAGGTGACCAGATCCATAATAATGAGTTTTCATGGTCAAAAACAAAACATTATTTTTAATTTTTTTATAGATTTTTCCTACATATTATTTTAACTCTTCTAGTATCCTTTGGAACATTTTTTTGTTAATATTATAACTATTATTGTATTGCTTGTCCAAAATAAATATTTATAGAAAAATATAATATCTATAGTCTATATATAGATACAGATTAAGATAATCGAATTTAAAATATGAAATCTAAATAAAATAACATATGAAAACTTTTTATCTAAATAGATTTTAACAGTGATAATAACGCGTTCAACAAATAATGTTGACCTATAACCTATGGTAGTTGCGATAACAGAAACGGTACCATTTTTGCATCGTCGTAAACTTACTTTAATGGTTATCTCATCGATTTAAAAGTAATTTGAACAACCATTTTTTAACGTCTACCAGCAGAGTTTTAACGAATTCATTGAAATGCGATGTACGGATTGTACTAAAATGCGATTGTTATTTGTACGGGAAATTTACAAAATATGTATGCTCTTCACTCTGAAGGTATATTTAATCGATTTTTGTTCTTTTTGACACGTAGATGAGGGAAACACTGTAATTTATGGCTGACAAATAATCAGTGTTGGGTATAGTAATGTAACAGACGTTACTCGTTACTGTAACGTAGTTACATTTTCGAGTAACGTTAGTAACTTCGTTATTTAATTTTTGTAGTAACGTAAGAGTAACTACGTTAGTTATCTGTAAGCAACTTTGTAATATAACGCGTTACATATTTATAAATAAAAAATACAATTTATTCTAATGAATTCGTCTAAAATTGTCGATGACCCAACATATCTGCTAAAAGTAGATATTTTAAGGATTTTATGATTTTATATAATAAGTTGGAATAAGCATGATTTGAATTTTATAATAATCGACTGCAGTCTCATATATAAATATATATTATTTTAATATATATTCATTAACATTAATATTAATAATTATAGTCTCTAATATAAATATATTTTTGACATTTTATTTTATTATTTTCATTTTTACATATTTAAAAATGTTGAAAGTAACGTCATTGTAACTAGTTACTTTTTAAAAGTAACATACCCAACACTGCAAATAATTTTATGGAGAACACGCCACGGAGAGTGTATTATCACGTTTTCAATGTTAAAAACTTTGAATTATGATCGTTTTAATCGTAAAATAAACTAAATCTTCGGACAATAGCAACACTGCAGGTTTCACACCTAAATCGTGTTGGTACAAGTGCATCTGGTTAGAATATAATAATAGTTGTACAAATCGACAATAATATTGGTAATATTTATCGACGTGAAATTAATAATTATTAATTTCACGACGAAAAGTCTATACAGACGGTAAAAGTTTTTAACGTAATAATAATTAGCGTCGGAGTCGTTCCGAGTGATAAATAACCGATCGACAAACTATATTATTTCTATTCGCAGGCCATGCCGACCGAAACACCCGCGTGGTGTAGGTACATTTAATAATTATTAAAGTTTTTTCCATTTTTTTTTTTTCTAATAACAATAATGATGACTATACAAAATTACGTGCAAAATCGTTTTTAAAGCACGAGTTTTTGAGTTTTTGAGTTTTTTTTTTTTTTATAGCCCAAAGTTCTATGTATTTTTTTTCTCTCCACTATTAAATAAAGTAAGTGAAATTACTTCAACAAAAAAATGTTTGCCAAACTTCACGAACATTATATTATACGGGAAACAGAGTGGCGTGGCGGTACTTTTTCTCGGCTATTCTTTACGTCCGCACCACCGTAGTTATTTGGCCGGCAGTCTGTATAATAATATGTTCTTTATTTATATACAGATATTAAAAAAATATTGATTTTATATTCGCGGAGAATATTAAGTGTTTTCCGGCACACACCGAATATACTTATATTAAACTCGTCGAGTACTTTTTTTCTTTTTTTTTTTTTTTTTGAAAGGGCTGGGGGAATATAAACAAATACAATATAATATACACTTTTCCCGCTAAGTAGTTGGTGACGAGTATGCATACATATTATAATAATATACGCCACAAAAACAAATATATATACCGTTTAATTTTAGCGATTTCCGATAAATTTTTATGTCCTATGTATTTATGCGAATCTGTGAGTGGCGCGTTTGCGATAAATGATAAGCGCACTGGCTATAATATTATGTCTTTAACCTTAAGCAAACGCGTGGGGGTCTAGTTGACCTCCGCGTAAAAAATAAAATTCATATATTACGAAAAATAGAATTTGTATACATTTATATTATATTTAAAAGACGGTCTGTATAATACATATAACGTTTAATCGATTTTCGTGTAACAGAAAGTTTTAAAATACGTTTAACAGCTTCGAATTAGATGTCAAAACGGGAGTTGGTCATATTTCTCCCCCACGCGAATCGTAACGTCATAATTGTTTTTTCGGACTTTTATTTTCATAATGATAATATATGTAAGTACACGTAAATGCAATATATTATATATAAAATTATGATTGCAACTGATTATGCAATAACGTTCATAAAATAAATGTTTCACATTGAATCTTGGACAACATTATTTGCTGGCGTGTATCTACTATAACTGATATTACAATAATAATAACCATATTATGTACGTATAGATACCTACTTTTTATTATCTACTATTGAACAGTTGATTATCAGTTTTATGGTTTCCATACATTTTACGACAGTTAGATTATAATGTTAGTATTCTACAATTAAGAGGGACGTGTCTCATCCCTCCCCTACTGGGAAGCAGTCGGTGAAATTAAGTTCAGTCGGCAAAAATACAAGGTTGATAAACTATACATTTAGTCGGCAAAAATCAGAAAAAAAGTTAATGACATTTTTTTCTTATTTAAACGTTTTGAAAAAAGTATTTCAGAATTTAGTCTGAAACTATAAATTAACTGGTAATTGGTCAAAAAAATTTATGACTTAATTTAATTAGAAAATTATGAACTTTTTTTTTTATTGACATTTTATCATTCATGTGTCTCGAACATATGGAAACAATATGTAAAGATGGTTGGGAGAAAAATAAATGTTCAACAAATTTAGAATAATAATATCTATTGTAATAAAATGTATTTTAATAATAATAATAATAAAAAAATTGAACTATAAGAAAAATGGTTATATAAATGTAAATACACACAAAATTAATAAATACATGTCATCTTTGAGGTCAAAGAAATTCCAGAAAAATTAATTAAAATAAATTCTATTATAGTAAAAGCTTTTGTTTATAGTCTTAAAAATAAGATTTTGAAGTTCAAATATATATTTTTTTTTAATGAAATTTTGAAGTTTTTTTTCGTAATTTAATTTTTAGTAATGCACACAGCTTTGTATTTATTTTTATTTGATTTTCTATTTTAAATTTGTATCCATATTTATATATCATATGGTAACCCATTATGTCTTTGAATTTTAAACATTTAAGTTTTTGTATATTTTTTACGCATTTTTAGAAATGGGGTCTGATAGACCTCCACGTGACTATATATGTTAAAAAAAAGGCATGCGCCTGTTTAAGGGTTAAGATTTTGTTGAGGTTGCGGTATTGTGGTTTCGGCATAATACGCGTTCGACGTGAACTTACATCGCCTCATCCGATACACAACGTCCCTAAAAGAATAATATTATACGCACAAGCAGAATTACAAAACAGATAATGAAATCTAAAATAAATCTTATGTGTTTTTCCCGAACTCTGGAAAACATGTTCGATAATATACTCCTACGGCACAAAGTCCAATAACCCACTCGAGCATATTAATTTTAAGCATAGTTCTATTCTTTCTCGTCTATAGCTAAACTCTCCAAATTAATCGATTCGTATACAATAGCATTACGAGGAACCTAACCATCATACAGAAGTTGATGAAAAGTTGGGCGACTTTAAAACTCAGAAATTGACCATCATTAGTCACTTTTGACAAATCGATCGTGAACTTCCCGGCATTGGCTCAAAAGTCCTATCAAAATATTATGTAGGAAATAATTTATAAATATCCACCCGGTATTTTATTAAACACACCCGACATCTCGTCTGGTATCATCCGCGATGGACCTTGAGTCCTCTCGACTTTCATGAATTTCCTAGTCCAAATTATTCTTACCTTTACCGACGAAATCTACCCTCGGACGATCATAATCTCCTGTCAGAATATAAGATCCTCCACGAATAGATTAGCTTACCATGTACTGATAATTCTTTATAATGATTTAATTTAGCGGATCTCTAGTATCAAGAATATCGAACTTGTGATTTTCCTCCAAGTTCGAATCATCGGATCAATATCACATCTGGGAAAGCTATATTAGTTCAAAAGTTAATAAAAGTACAATATTATCAATCATTGATGTCTATGACGGTGTTCAGAACAAATTTCTCCAGTGTATTCAAATTAATATAACGGTCCTATGACTACTCCGTTGTTCGCACCATTCGAATTGTCTCTTATCGTCGTGCTCTGATATTACATGTATTGAGATTTTATTTCTTCTAAATAGCATTTACCGCCCCGAATACAGGTGTTCACTAAAACATATTCCCGTATTCCCACATAGGTATTTAAAAACGAATCTATCCGTATCTTTTGTGCCTATTGATTCCATGGCACACGGACGCGATCAAGGCATCCGTCGTGATTATAAATAAAGCGTTAGTTTTATTTTTCACATACACGTATTTACATTTAATCAGCCATCAGTGGTCTTATCACAAACACGTTTTTCTTTTGCAATTGATTCAAACGCTGTTGTTCAGTTACGTGTTCTGTACGATCAAAGTCCGATGTATTCCGTGTAATGTACTCTCGTATATCGGACGAAATTGATGCTAAGAACTGCGGACCGAACAACCGATTATCCCCGTGCGTAAAAACCTTTTTATGTTTAACAAACGTTTTAAAATGTGAGTAGCTCGTGGTGCTTCAACAATATTGTTATACTTGCGTACTACCTATAAACTTATATACCTATATTATGTATGAGTAATATTGAACCGCACAACTACAACTATATATATATACGGTATACAAACGCCATTATAATATTATGCGCTCGAATAATACACGCATATGCATACCTAACGATATATGTATAGTACATGCGGTAACCGTAGTATATGGTCGGCGGTGTAGTTGGTTATTACCGTGTGTGCATTTCTACGTGTATGGTATACTATAGGGGACGTACAGTGGTATAGTGATAACCGAGGTGGATAGGTTATAAGGAGATTTTCATCCCGCGTCAACGGTGCGGCGACAGCGGGCAATAGGTACGCGATTATTATCACCGTTATTATTATTCCGTCATAACCCCCATTGGAAATGACACGAATTCGTGCTGTTCGATATCGACAAAGACGTTATAATAATATACATATTAATGATATTATGATTATAGGTTAGACCCATCTTATTATAATAATATATAACATAACTTCATAGTGTATACGTGAATGGAAACGAAATTAATATTATTTATATAATATTATATATTATGTTATACGCATAATTTTAGCAATTAATCGTTATATAGTTTATTCATCCGAATCGACAGTAAAATATAAATATTAGTCATAATATTAATATAGATAATATAATATATATATATATATTTTTTTTTTAAATAATACAATATCACAATATTCCATTTATATATAAATTGGTATACAATTAATAATTATACATTTTACTTTTTTTTTTTTTTTTATCATTATTCTTTCAACCATTATTATATAATATTATCATTTATAGCATTATAATTTTTTAGAAATATCCAAATAATTTCTTTACACATATATATAATATATATATATATTTTTTTTGTTTTATTATCGTTTAAAAAAAAAATCTGTACACAATACACATAATATATATTTTAATAAAATAATAATGTTAAGTAATAAAAACTTAAAACACGGTTCAAATATTATGTTATATTATTATTATGTAATAAAAATATAAAATATACGTCGTCTTTGGCAAATGCATTTCGATTCAATCGGTTGATTTTCAAAGCTATATAGAATCATTTCATAAAAAAAAAAAAAAATATATGTATATATATAAATAAATAAATAAATAAATAATATAAGATCGAACATATTATTATTGTATTTCGCGCACGGATAAACCTATATAAAATTATACATAATATTATATTATATTAAACGTAGGTAGGTTAGGTACATATATACGCAAACAATAAAATATATTATATTATATATTGATATTGTTGGACTAAATCTATACAAGACAGGAACTGTGTGTGCCAATATACGATAAATACAAATTCGTCGTGGTAATAATATCACTAGAAAAAAAAAACAAAAAAAACGGGTATTCTGTCATCTTTGGCGGCCGTAAAACATGAGCCAAAATCTAGCATGTTCTATAGTTTTAGAAACCCCTTTTTTATGAATCCGTATTATTATTATTATAATTTATCTCGTGCCTATAATTTTATCGATATATACAACCGATATAAACGATTTTTGTTTTGTTTTTTATAATAATCTATAGTCAAGTTTTAACCTCAACACGAAAATACACGGTATATAATATATTATAACTCAAAGGAAATACTGCAATTATACAATGATGAACGCAGAAATAACCGAACTCAACGCCCCGAAACTTTACGATTCGCCTTTTATTCGGTGAAATTTTTATTTATTTATTTATTTTTTTTTTAAGAACACTAATCGTACTCGATATACATTATATACAAACACAGTCCTATCTATGCACATCGTGTTTGCTCATCTATACGACTATATTAAAATAGGTTAGGTAGGTTTGGATAGGTATATGTATATTGTTATTAATAGGAAATAGTCTGATTTTTGCGCAAAATTCTATGCGTGCTATTACTGTTATCATCATTACACACGACACGGGTAAAATTTTGATTTTGGATTTATAGCTCTCTCTCTCTCTCTCTCTCTCTTTCTCGGATGGCAAGTCAGTGGCAACATTGGTGGCAGACAAAGAGCTGTGAGCGATCCGGTCCGTTTATCGTCAAGTGCGAAAAATTTGTTTGCCCGTTTTCGCAAATCAGTGGTTAATAAAATACGAAATTTAAACTAAAGAATAAATGTAGAAAACCAAAGGTATACGTTTTCAAGCAAAATTCAATACTTATTAAAAATGCGATTTACAAAAATATTTCTTTTCATTTCCAACATTTATTAAAATAATAATTAAAAATTAAAATATAAAATTAATTATTTTCAGTAGGTAGGTACGTATTATAAATTTCAAATATTCAGTTTATACTTATTACGTATATTAAAAAAGTTATAAAACTATTTTTAATCATAATTGTGAGGGCCAAATACAATGTTGTCAAAAAATGTTTTATGAATGATCGAAATAGCACGTTGTCAAAATCATGATATACCTATCTAAAGACAACAATTATTTAAAATCATAATTGGGTTTGCACCAAACTCGATTAATTTAATAAATATAAATACTTATTAAATCAGAAAAAAATCAGTCTAGTTAGTAGATACGTAAATAATTATCTCGAAAATTACAAATCAAGGACTTCGAAAATAGTTCAAAACCTAGGTTGTCAAGAACGTTGGTCACTTTTTTTTTTTTTTTGTAGGTTTTACCTCATAAAATGTCCCTTTTTTTACTTAAAGATTGATAAAACCATTAAAATATCAATGATAACTTTAATTTTTTGGACCACAATACGATTCGATTTCATGAAATTTCCACTTTTAAGTAGGTACCTATAGACGGAATAAATTCGGATTTACCAATCGACCGAGTAGATCACGAATTAAATTCGTTAGATTTAATTATATTTCGAATACCTATCCAAAATCTATTTAATCTAAGACGTAGAATTTTTATTTTCTAAAAGGCTTAAATATTATTTTTTCTCGAAATTGTCGTTCAAAATAATCCGGCGACCAAATTGGGATTTAAAGTCGAAAATGTTAAATAAAATTCAGCAGACTCGGTATACGGGAACGATTTAAGCGCCTTTGTAGGAGTAAAAACAAAAGTAAAATACGTCGAAAAAAAAAAAATACAAATGGGATTTTATCATTGAATTTTCATTTTATTTTTTCATCTTTCTTTGGAGACCAGCGCGTATACGTATTAGTGAGTATATATAGTTGGTGTGCGTATGCGTGTGTACACTATATATACATATATATTGAAGGAAGAGGGAACGACATTCGAAATGTACGTTGAGATAACAAAAGAAGACGTTAAGTACTCGAGCCCGCCGTGTTGTATTTTTTTTTTTTTTTCGTCCCGTCTGTGGCACCCCCTCCCCCCCCCCATCATACTTACTCGGATAAAAAATAAAAAAAAACTCTATATCCAAAATAAAAAGAACGATATACACGTTCGTATAATACGTATATATATATATATATATATATATATCGTTTGTGTCGGGAAAACGACGTCGTAACGTCCCGTACGGTTTTAAGGGAGTTTTTTCTCTGTTTTTTTTTTTTTGATATTTTCCCAAAACACCGTATTTTTTCAAAATTGTCGGTATAAAAATTGATTTTAACGGGCTCAGTCATATAGAACATGTAGAGCAGAGGACACGGGCAAATATCAGGGGATTTCGTTGGATCGTGGCCAATGTCGTAGTCGGCGCGCGCGAAAAACACGTACCCAAAGAAATTACCGATGAGGAAAAGTAGTGGGTAGCATATAATATGTGTACGGTAAAGTATAGACAGATTCGAGCCTGTTTGATCGCAGCGAGCGAGCGACCGGGGCAAAGTAATGTGGAGGAGAGACCGCGGACGAGAAAAAAAATTATGAACTCTAATACGGTAACAATATATAATAGACGGGCCACAAACCATCTATTTGTCGAGTTGAATTTAAATGCGGTACTTATGTATAAAAAAATGTATATTTTTTTCGGATTAATGGTTTAGATTATTTTTGCACGTATACGAATTTAGCAGCGTCTACGTTTTGCGATAAACGCGCGGAATTCACGGGGAACGGAAACCAAAATAGGAGGTATATTCAGAGCCGTAGCTGCAAGATTCGATAGCGCCCTATGGGCAAAGAACCGAATTTCCGCGCCTAAATTGGTAACGAAGAAAAAAACACTTCTCGTTCCTTAAAAATCCAGTTGATAAGCAAAAAAAAAAAAGAAACTCATCGACTTACTTTTACAAGATTTTGCCCGTCGAATTTTTGCCCTCCCCCAGGGTTGGCTTGAAAAAACCCAACCCAAAAAAACCCAATACACCCACTTAGAAAAATTATAAAATTTTATACTATAGTTAAATAAAATATATTGACTTTTCTTCATGGAATATTATAAATATTAAAATTCCTATTTAGAAAATATTATTATTATTATTAATATATAGGTACCAACCAAAGTTAATGCAAATTATATTATTATTGTATACTGTATAGTATAATGTAATTTATTATATTAAATTATACTAATATGTTAATGGCCTTGGCCAGGACTGGTTGCTTATGAGTAAAAAATTATAAAAGTAAAACAAAACCATCATTAAATCTTTTAATCTTTTATTATAATATAATTTAAGAAATAAACTGATAAAAACTAAAATAAAATAACCTTACATCAATTAGTTTAACATTAGATGAGTCCATAAGTTTATGTTTAAATAAACATTTTTATTGGGTTGAAGTGGGTTTAAAAAAAAAAACAGCCCATCAAAACCCACCAAAATAATTTTCTTAAAAAACCCAGGATAATATTGGGCTTTTTCGGGTTTTATGGAAAAAAAACCAATTTAACCCGACCCAGTTGGGTTTTTTCGAAAAAAAACCCGGGTTTTTTCCAACCCTGCCCTCCCCCCACCTAATCTTAGAAATTTAGGGATATAGGTATTATTGAATTTCGATTTTTACGCCTCCTTTTCTGTCGCGCCCTTGGCCCGAGCCAGTTTCGCGCCAAGCCCTTGCTACGGCTCTGGGTATATTTATGCAATGTTAATTTTGAGATTTTACCGACGGCCAATTACAAAAACGTCTGGATATGTGTCAAATTATGTTTTATATTCGCAAAAAAAAAAAAAAACCCTCCCCCCGAGGTCGTACGTTGGCGGAACGTACTGCGGATACGCGTTACAGCAGTCCAGCTGATTTGACTATTTTAGAAATGAAAAAAAAAAAACGTACAAGTTACGCAAAACACAAATGTAATTAAATACACATAATATACGAGTAGGCAGTGCATGCTTTGGGTAATCCGTATATTATTATTATTATTATTATTATAACAACAACGGGGGGAAATAAAAATAAAAAGGTACGACGGCGTATATAGTATGAGTTTCTGGCGTGAACGTCCGTTGTACTATAATGTACGCTGGAATACACCCTCGAATACAATAATACGAATGTTACGGGTAGCAAAGAGCTAGAATTCGTGGTGAACATATTATCTCATACAGGAAATTTCGATAACCCGGTCGGTGGTAAATACCCGTGTGTTTCGTGCGCGTTCAACTACGGCGGCGAGTGTTTATTATTGTAATTCCCGAGCAAGATAATTTTTTAAAAAAAAAAAATGAACACTCGCTTTTCGAGCGAGGGCGGCAAATTTTCAGGAGATGTGTGCAGTGAAAAACCTCGATAAAATCCTATACATCGAGAACACGCGAGTCGACGTTTCGTCGATTCTTTTCGTGTACCGCGGTAACGTGATACTCGCCGGGTGAAACACGGTTTCGGCAGTTGAATACCGCGTAATAGGTTAAAAATCATTTTCGAGTTAGACACCGTAGTGCAAACAAACAAAACGGGGGAAAAAAAAAAACGTAAAAATATTATAAAAAAAAAAAAAAAAAAACCAAAAAAAGGTCGAAAAATATCATCTCGATAAAATCTGTCGGTACCTATATTTTACGGTGAAAGCGAGTCGGGAGCGTTTACCAGGGACCCGTAAAAACTACCGGGATATGGCGATAGACGAACCGGGTCGCTCCTCGGTTCTCCACCGTGCCACACATATCGCGTGTCGTACAAACGATAATATATTTTTTTATTAAATGTGAAGAAACAAAAAAAAAAATAAATAAATAAACGTTAGTAAATAACACTATTTACGGCGGGCGCTAGCTAACCTATCGAACAGACGCGACATAATAATAATATAAAATAAAAAATTTAATTTCCCGTGTGTAAGAGAAAATAAAAAAAAAAATCGAACAGAATGATAAAAAAAAAAAAATAATAATAATAATAATAATGTGTTACTTGATATTTAAAGTAAATATTTTACTTAAAAATCGTGTCCGGTCGGCGTGTCCCGTCAATATTTCGGGTGAGATCACACGTCGGTACCGCATCCTTCCTGGTATCCTTCGTCCGGCGACCCTTTGTTCAGGGCTCGTTTGAGCGCGCTCAGCGGTGGCATAACCTGCACCCCGTGTTTCCACACCCTGAGACTGGCCGCTTTCGGGTCCGCCGGCGTCTCCTTGCCGCCGCCGCCGACCGCCGCCGCGGCCACCGACACTTGCTGGTGCCCGGGCAGCGGCGGCGATTTCTCGATGATCGGCGTCCGGTCGGTGGCCGCCACGTCGGACTGCGTCCAGAAACCGGGCGAGTACAGCGAATCGTCCGCCGTCCTCCTGTACTCACCGCTGCCCGACCTCCTGGCCGGCGGATGCTGCTGCTGCTGCTGCTGCTGCTGCTTCTGCTGCTGCTGCTGCTGCTGCTTCTGCTGCTGCTGCTGCTGCGGTTGATGGTGGTTCGCCACCACGGCGGCTGGCGTCCCGGTCTGTTCCGGCGCGTCTGCAATCAGGTCCGGATTGGACGGCTGGCTCCGGTACAGTACTGTCCGGCAACCATCCAGCACGCCGCCGTTGCCGAAACCCGCGTCATAGTGATCCGTGGCGAACGCCAGTTCGGCGAGCTTGGGCCGGCCCCTACAGCCGCCGGCGGCGAGCTCTTCGCCCGGCACCGGGTCCGCCATCAGGACTGGGTCGAATGCCGCCGTGCCGCCGCAGTAAAAACTCGCGGGCGTCGCGGTGGCCGTGACCGGTTGTTTGACCTGAACCACGACGGCCGTACCGTTGCTGGTGGCGGACGCGGCGGTGGTGACCAGCTGGTGCGGCTTGCCGTCGGACCGGGTGGACGACGGCGGCAGTCTTTTGATCCGGACCAGCAGGTAAACGATTACCAGCAGTATGGTGACTATGAGGAACACGAGGAACACGCTCAGGCCGGCCACCTGTCCGTTGGCCAGGAACGCCAGCCCGCCCAGCCGGGTGACGACCAGCGTGAAGTTGGCCTCGGCCCGGCCGGCCCGGTTCTCGGCCACGCACAGGAACTGGCCCGAGTCGGACGGTTGCACGTTGGTGAGCAACAGCGAACTGTAGCCACTGCCGCCGCCGTCGGTCATGAACACCCGCTGGAACGGGCCGAACGCCGTGTTGTTGGATAGTGCCCGGCCGTTCCAATACCACGACACCCGGGCGGCCGGCGACGAATGGACGCGGCACGACACGGATGCGTTGTCGCCGGTGGCCGCCTCCACGGTCGGGTCGTCTTGCTGGATGTCCGGGCGACAGGCAAAGTCGTCGGCGGCCAGAGCCGAGAAGGTCCGGTTGGCCACCTGGCCGGGGCCCGTGGCGCACGACGGGTCCACGGCCGTGGGTATGTTGTTGGTGGTCAGCCACACCTTGACGGGCCGCATGGTGCAGTCGCAGTGCCACGGGTTCTCGTGCAGCTCGACGCCGTGCACCTTGTTCAGCGACTCGACCGTGCCGGCCAGCAGCCCGGTCAGCCGGTTGTTGCCCAGCTTGAGCGTTTCCAACCGGTCGATGCCGACGAACGCGGTGGCCGCGACCGCGTGCAGCTCGCAACCGGACATGTCCAACCGGACCAGCCCGGCGCTGTTCCGAAACGCCTCCGGGTCGATCTTCTGTATGGGGTTGTCGGCCAGCGACAGGTCCCGGAGCAGCGGCACGTCGGCCAGCGTGGCCGACGGCACGGCCGTGAGCATGTTCCGGGACAGGTCGATCTCCACAACGTTGGTCAGGCCCCGCAGTGCCCGGCCGTCGATCTGCCCGATCCGGCACCGACTCATGTACACGCGCTGCAGGTTGAGCAGACCGGCCCGGTGGAACGTGCCGGCCGCCAGTATCTGCAGGTTGTTGCCGGACACGTCCAGCACCTGCGTGGCACCGTCGATGCCCTGCGGCACGGTGATCAGCGCCCGGTCCCGGCACTCGACGCTCTGCTTCCCGTTCTTCCACTTGCACACGCACGGGTTCGGGCACGTGTCCGCGCGGACCGCGGTCGCGTCTAGCACGACCGCGACCGCGGTAAGCCACCACCACAAACGCGCGCAACCGGCGGTAATGGCGGTGGCGGTGGCCGTGACGGTCGCCGACCACCGGGGCATCGCTCTGGGACGATGGGGGGGGGGGAGGGAGGGCGAGATTACGTGGCGCGCATCGCCTTCACGTTCCGGTACGGGTGTCGTCCGCGCGCCCGCAACACGGCCACTCGGCCGGCCATGTCGGGCCGCGCGTTTACACGGCCAGCGCGACCGCGGCGCGGACGACGAACCGCGACGCGCATTTGTCGGGGAAACGCGCGTGTAATTATATGGAAATTAATTTTTCGGGAAAACAAATAAATAAATAAATAAAAAATAAAAATAGGAAAAACTACAATGTCGGTATTTTATCCCGGACTTTGATCACCAAAAAACCGCACTTGCAATATATACCTATATAATATCTATTTCCCTGTACGGGGAGAACGGTGTTTTTCGCGCACTACCGACAGACTGTCTCGGGTGGGCGGGCGACGAGCGTAAAAACGAACACACGACGCGCGAACGAACACTGCCGCGGGTCACGCGCGTAATCCAAACGGTGTCCGACGGTGTACTGGCGTGGCCGACCGACCGGGAAAAGGACGTCGTGTGCCGGTAGAGCGTCGGCGGCACCGGGCGAGCACGCACCGCGCAGCGCCATCGGGCGGCCGGACGACCAACCAACGGTCGCGTAACGTCCCCTTCGTCCGACCGTCGACAATCGCCATCGCCGTCCGATTTAATAACGCGCGCTGACGATATTTTTTTGCTGAACACAATACATAATGTTATCCGGAAAATTAACGAGTCGAATAGGAACGAAAAAAATCGAACGCGTAATTTTCTATTACCAGTGGTCCTTAGCCAGTGGCGTACGAACAGGGGGGCTAAGGTGCTGAAGCCTCCCCCCCCCCTCGTTATCACAGTATAATTTTAATTTTTTTATGTTTCATATTATCAATGTTATATATTATATATTTATATACAGTGACGTATTTTCAAATAAATAATATACTTATTAAAAATATTTAATTTGAATTTTTAACTTTTCAAAAGGTTTAGCCTTAAATGCACTTAATTTTGATATTTTGCATCACATGGAAAAAATGTTATCATTAAGCATCAATATCGATAAAAACGAGTGACGAAATAATTACGTTTTTTAATTTATAATTTTATATTCATATAAACATTTTTCCTAATTTTGTAATCGTAATATGAAAAAAACTGTACGGTGGTTTTATTTTTGGATTATTTTAAGATATTTATTTGAAAATTACAAATATTTTAAATTTAATATTTAGGCATAATAGTTTATACCTGACAAAAGTTAACAGTCTTTGACAGAAATACTACATAAAAACAAACTACAGGATAGGTCATGAGGTTGTAAAATATAATATTAATACATTGATTTGGTATACTTTTAAGTTTTAATTAATACATTTTCTTTAAATTTTAAAACTGATTATTCTTTAGTTTGATAATAAATGATAAAAGTACCTAAGAAACACAGCCTATAGTAAGAAGAATACAGTTTTTTGAATTTTGATTACTACAAAACTCTAATCTCATTTTTAAAATAATTTTAAATCGTAAATACATTAAGTGTAGGCTAAAATATACGTTTAAATTTAAAAACATTATTATATTTAAAATTTTAAAACATAATAATGTTATAAATGTATTAAAAAATACAAAAAAAAAAAAACCGTACTATGTGATCATTTTAAAGTGTTAAAGCCAAAATTTTCGGATTTATGAGGAAATAACTATTATTTTAACCCATGTTTTTCATTATTTTTCGATGGTTTTTTCTGATGCGTTTTTAAAAAATTAACAAATTACCTCTTCAAAGTACCACGCTGACAAAATTTTATGCTAAAAAATGGGTACGCATTAAAAAATTAGATTATAACATCAAGTCTTCAGGTGGATAAATTGCTCAAAGAAAAATATAAGACCAATTAATATCATAGTAAAACGAGAAAATATTTTACACCGCTTAGAATCTGAAATTTATAGTTATTATATTCATTTTACGGCATTATTATTAATTTATTTAAGTCATCAAACTCTATTTCCAATTATTATTGTTTAAAAAAGATGTTCTATCTACAAAAATAAAGTTTCGGTATTTAAGTTTTCAAAATTAATATTTGTTGGTTCTTTTTCAGTACTCCTGGACCACCTCACAGTAAATACGCCACTATATATATATATACATTATAATATATATTTTTAACAGTATTCTATTATAACACTAAAAAAGCACAATTTTTATTCTTTTATGCCTAATCTTGTGTCCACTGATTACTTATTTATTTTCAAGCCTCCCCCCATTGAAAAATCTTGCGTACGCCACTGATATGAACGCGAAAGCATATAATGTATTGAAATATTTTTTATTAATGTTCTACAATTAATATTTTATTGGCGGATTAATCCGGAATATCCCAGATTTTCCATCAAAAACGATCATCCATAATATTGACCCTTTAAAAAAATTTAATAATTTATATTTATTTAATTAATAGTT
This sequence comes from Pemphigus obesinymphae, assembly GCA_025469235.1. Lineage (NCBI taxonomy): Eukaryota > Metazoa > Arthropoda > Insecta > Hemiptera > Aphididae > Pemphigus > Pemphigus obesinymphae. The sequence continues at coordinate 7,206 of JAIPRL010000299.1, read as the reverse complement.
TTTAAATTCGTGTTCTGAAGTTTGTAAACGATATTGAGAAAGTCGTCCGTCAACCACGGTTAATATATCTAAATGATAAAAACGTTTTTGAATCCTGTATACGAATATTAACAGTTTGACATCAACATTTTCATATACGGCTCCGCCCAAAATTTGCGGACTCTGCCCAAAACTGTTCTTCAATGTATTTCCATGGATTTGGAATATTTTTTAGAACATTTTATAAATATTAAATTTATTGGAAAAATTCAAAACATTCCTGTTCCTGTTTTAACTATTAACAACTCTTCATTCAAGAACCCGGCAAATTACTTATTTTTCAAGAATTGTTTACCAATATGTCGATATATTTAAAATTAATGTTTAAATTAATACCTGAAATTCGTGCATAGTTCTAAGCAAACTGGTTAAAATCCCAACAATACCCAATTTTAAATCCTGTAAGCGTATTAAACGCCATTACATCCAAATTTGCATCTAATTCGATCCCTATATTTCAAACTATATAATATTGCTATAGATCCAATTTAAAAAATGTATATTTTGTCTACAACATATTATTCAGAACATTTCGAATTATTCATTTTCCTCTTTGTCATTACGCCTCGAAATTTAATATTTTTTAAATCATCGATTATTATTAGTGTCATTTTGCGCCCTTTAAAGTCTTGCATCTGGGGCGTAGACATATTTTGGTCCCCCTCTCCTGCTATATGTTTAATATGTATGTTCTATATGTATGATAGAATTACCATTTAAATATCAGTAAAACAAGTTTTAGGTGACTGTTTCAGTGCTCGAATCGGTGGGGGGGGGGTCGGTGGGTGCACAGGGATATTCTACTAATGATAACACGGACGTTCGAGTATGCAATAACACGGATGTTGGTTTACTCAAAAAATACATGGACGTTTGGGTCTCTACTAAAAAGTATGTGAAAATACATTTTCAAAATGTTGTATTTTAACTCTTTTCGGCGCGAGAATTTGGGATGTTTCTAACATTGCATGACTAACCGAAGTTTTAATTTTAGTGATTTATATTTGAAAATATTTTGAAACATAGTACATTGTATAATAAAAAAAAAATTTAACAAATTACTAAAAATAGAAGTTATAGGTGATGGGATATAATAATAATGTATATCTCACCGAGCAATAATTGGGTATAAAAAGTTCAATGTTTGACCGGTGTACGTGTACCAATGGTGTAATAAAAAATAATCCACAAGTACACAAGTACAAAACTTTATAAATAACCACAACATAAATTACTTTTAGTACATATAATGGATTCACATTCAGTTCACTACAAATGATAACACAAGATAAACGAAAATAGAATAATATATGAATAATTTGATAAATTAATTAGTACATTTTGAAAATATTTTTCAATAAATTGTAACGGAAATTATATGCAGAACTGAATAATATAATATGATATATAATATATTATATTATATTATAATCCGAATATATCGAATGATGTACTGATGAAATAAAACATACAAATACAGTAAAATTAAGTATTAAAGTGGTGGTTAGAGTGAGTTCAGTTAGTTGAAAGTTCCAATTGAAAATTGACCACCTACACAGTGTATAATATTATAATATAATATAATATTCTGTACGAAGATTCTTAATGATATAAAAAAGAGCAAAGAAGGTTTATTTTAATTTTCGCATATTTTAGCAGGATAATAATTTGTAAAAATACAACGAATTTTTAATGAAAAACTGTCCATTTATCCATTTATAACTTATCTATAGAAAAATTATGAAAAACCCTCTTCACTGTGCCCCGAAACATAGAAATTTGATTAGTATTATTTTCAAAGCAATTTTTAGATTTAAAATATAAATTGTTAAATATTATGTAATGAGGCGTAACTATAAATTGTTTAAAAAAATTTTTTAACATGTATTTAGATTACTCATATATTATGGGCTTATTTTACTGAGTTCTTAGAAATAGTTTATCGTTTAGGCACCGTTACTTCAAGAATAGTAATTTAGTAGAATTATTTATGTGAACTATATGTGTGGTGCGATCCCACGGAATATGATGATACCACAGCGACACGCTCAGCTTTTGGTCAAAAACAACTTATTCTAATATTTAAATATTCTGGGGCGATGGATACTCCGATAACAATATTGAAAACATAAATTGATTCGCCATTACTGTTTCCAGAGATTAGCCTAGTCAAAATGTTTATTTTTATATTTAATAATATAATAAATGCGGTTTAAAGTAATATTATCAAAATTATAAACACAAATATCGATTAACTGAAAACAATTTTGAAACATACTTCGATCGTAATCTCGAAAATGTTATGTTACACAACATTATTTTCTTATTAAAATTGATATAAGCGTTTTGACGTTTTGAGAAATTTTAATCGTCAGTTTGAAAAAAAAAAGACATTTTTTAGTTTTTGATATGATACGACTACACGTATAATCTTAATACAGGTTATTTACACTAAATAATTATTTACAATTTACATAAGGATAAAGCTATACAATGAAATAATATGACATTGCCTAAATATACTCTATACATACGTGTGGTGAGTTAAATATAAATGCAAAAGATTAAAAGTTAATGAGAATTAATTTCAACCCGTTAGGTATAAATTTTGAACAGAAAAATTATTAACCATTTACTTGGTTAACAAATAAAATTAATTATGTTTATTGTTTATTTCCCATGAATGAAATTACAATTTGAATCTTCAAAACTATTCAACAAAGTGTAACAAATTTAACAACTTCTTCTTGTTTTGAACATTTCATAGATAGGTATATAATTATTAATTAATAATTAATTGTCATATATGGATTTTGATTAATAATATTATATGAATCAAAATCAGAAAAAATCGTACAACTCGATGAATGTCAACTGTAGGATGATTATGAAAATGAACTGTAAAAATTCAAGTAAAGTGCATGCAAATTTAAACAAGTTAATTTGGAAAAAAATCTTTAATATTTTATTATAAAAAAGTATTCATTTTTCTAATAGCTACTTTATGTCCAAAATTATGTTCCTATAAATATTATTAATTAGAGTAAAATTTTCTTTTTGGTGAAAAAAGTTTTACATATTTAAACTAAATAGGCAACAACGTATACTTACGTATAATATATTAATATATACTCTGAGATTTAAAATAATCCCATTATTTAATTATTAATTAATTATAATTTGTGTTTGAAATTTATGGAACGTTTAAAATACGTAATTAGAAATGAATAGAATTTTTGTAATTTAGTTAATTTTTAATTATCTATTTGTTTACTTAAATGTCAAGTTAATTGTATTGATGTAATTTGTACCTCAATAATTAAGTTATTCAATTTTACTTTGTATTTAATCACACATTTAAAATGTAGTTGTTAATTAACATGAAATGAGTCACATCAATAATTATTGTAAATAATATGTGTAATATATATATTTAATTTATTTCATAATTTATAAGCATCTATATAAATAAACAAATATTGATAATTGAAAAACTAAAACAAAATGACATTCATTTATTCTATTTAGTAATTAACCTTTAATTATAAATAATAAAAATATAATTACTGTTGGTGTTTTAAATTTTAAATTAGATGAGTACGAAAATGAGTTCGAAGCTTAGTTGAACAAGGTATAACATACACGCATATAAGACAAGTTGCTGATTTTAAAAATACAAATCGATTCAAAAAATAATAGCTACGTATTCTCTAAAATGGATGAAAATAATAGATTGTAATGAAGCGTGTAGTTTTAAATCCCATAAAACAACGATATAATTGTTTAAGAGTTATTTGTGAAATAAAAAATCATACAATCCAAAATATCTTCATGTAACTCACGGCGGTTTAAAAACGTGTATTAAATTTAGTTTATAATATTGATTAATTTCGTTTTCATGTTGTAGTACATTTTTATTCTGAATTTAAAATTCTATTTCAACAAATTACAAATTCCATTTCAACCCTGTAGCAACTTCACTAAACTATATAACTATACTCAACAAATGTCCAGAGTTTCTGCAGTTTATCAAAACCCATAAGAAAGTCGTGTATCATGTAAGTGTATTGTGAGTGGGCGAAATGTCGTATACTAAAAGTTTCACTTTAAAATTATGCACGAAAATATTTTAGGACAATATGCCGTTTGTATAGTGACGATAAATAATATTTGCTGCAACGTTAAATTTAAATAATATTATTATAGGTAGATACGCGTTTATCGACGAAATAAGTTTTAAGTTTTCCTTTTTTCAAAACGCTGTAACTTCTTTGACAAATAATAATTTATAAAAAGTATGTGTCATTTACTAGGAAATATTCCCATTTTTAAAATTGATAATAGGTGTTATAACTGTAATTTTAACGCGGACACATCACATTTATAGTTTTATGTAGTGTAATTTTCTATATTGTCCAGACAGAGACAGCAAATGAGGGTGGACATCCTCTAAATTTCGAAGAGGATATTAACCCTCCAAAACCGTCTTTGTTGTTAAAGTTAATGTTAGGTGCATATATACCAAGAAAAATTGCATATATATGTATATATATATTTTTTTTTTATAACCAGTGAATATACCAGTTCCGTAACTCAATTGAAAAATCAAAATCCGGGATCTGAGCCGAAACCAAAATGTTCATTTTCAAATAATTTTAACCGAAACTAGAACTGATATTTCGGATCCGCTCCAATAAGTGGTTGAATTAAAAAAAAAATTAAGGACGGACTCTGAGCTTAGTTAAAAATCAGAGTTCCGGGACATATTAAAGAAAAAGTAAGCCATGGGGTATTTGGTCCCCCACACTTCCTATCCAAAGTTTTTCAACCGGAAGAAATTCTTAAAAGTAGTTTGAGCATTTCTTTTTCACATTTTATTTTTCAAGTTTTATTTTTAATCAAATTAACGAGGGAGCTGAAGATATGAACCGAATTTTATATAATTTTTAAATAAGTTTTCATAAATTAATGATAAGTAGTCGTAAAGTTTTGAAAATTTTATCTTATTAATTACACGTCAATACGTCAGTTTATCAGTGCTATTGTAAATAGTAGGAGTATATTTTAAGTTTTTGAAAATATTACCTACTTTCTGATTTATAGTTTTTTTTTGGTATAGATTTCCTGTTTACTTAAGAAAATTATCTAAGTACTAGGAAAATTACAAATTGATCTCTGTAAATTATTAACTACAATAAATTTCCATTAGAGAGATATAGGAGAGTATAAGCTGCCATTAAACTCATTTTACCTAAACTAAAAGTTGAATAAAAACGACAATACGATATTGAAAAATCCAAAACATAGTGATTATTGGTAAAAGCAGAATGCAAATCGCCATTCCACTAATAAAATTATGTATAAACACATACCTAAAAACGGAAATTTTATTGGTGTCACATTGATTTCGCCATGATTTCATCATCCTTTTACGCTGTAACCATATTCATGGATAACATAGATTTCTTATTAGCTATGATACACTAACATGATTTAATAAGACGCAAGTGCCGTCAAAAAAGGTTTGAAAACTATTACATTTAAATGTATTTGTACTTATTATATGAATTATTTTCTTAAGAGATGTAAGAACACTTCGGTTAATAAAAAAAAAATTCCTAGTTTTCATAAACCTATACCTATTTTTGTTTTAATTTATCAATTAAACATAAAAATGTTAATGAATCTGTTTGTATGGAATAATGCATAGAATCTGCATATATTTCTGTATTTAATAATTTAATATCGATGTGACAAACCGAATATTGATTTAGGAGACCTCAGTACAGGACCTAAACTGCCTGTGTTAGTTAGGTAACTATAATAAAAATTAATATAAGTATATTGGTGTGACTAAACGACTTATCGTTAAAACGGTATTTTCAATGTTATGCGGAAAAATGAAATAAAATGTCCTCGTATATAAAACGTAACTAGGAGGCAAAAAATCTAATTAAAAATACACAGGTAGCTCAAATATGTATTATATTGTATGAATATATAGGTACCTAACAAATAATCACAGTATTGTTTTACTTTTTACATATTGATAAGTTTCAAATAGTAAATGATATTTTTTCTAATCTATAATCTATAATTTATATATTTTTCATATCAATATGTTAATATAATTTGATTGATAAATTATTTTCATTACAAGTCGGTCGTCATGGTGATGTATGATATGTGGTGTTAAATTATGATGACCGGAAAAAACGTCCAACTAGGGGTGATAAAATATCTATAAAATAATGTAATAAATTAATGAATAAATTTTATTAATATATTTTGCACTAGGCATTATAATATTATAACGATAATATATTATGTGGATAGTTATAGAGTGATAACCCTATATGGTACTAGTATACGAGTATATATTGTTGTTATATAGGTAGTATAGGTACTATTAGTGCGTTCGTCTTGGAAATAAGCGCTCATACTCGCTTGCAGGCTTATATACGATTCCAAGACGAACGCGCGGGAGTGCTATTAAAACGTGTTATCAAATATAATATTGATATCACCTGAAAAGTAATGTAACAAAAACATGTGTTATTGCATGTTATTATATTATGTCTATGGTAATTACAGGCTACAGCCTTGTTTTATGACTATTATCGCGTCCTATATTGTTCATACAGTTTAGATGATTTCAAATAAAAACGCTATGGGTAGTACCTACCTAGATTGCGAAATTATGTATAAATTGTAATGATGTAAATTATGTTGTACCTTTATTCAATGACCGATACCTATATCAATTTAATTAAATTAATTGTATTTAAATTATCAATCAACACTATTATTGGAATTATAGATTAAAAAAAGATTTAGACGTTTTTTCCACGATCCGTTAAATGATATATTTATATCATATTTTATATATATATTATATATTTATATACCCCCATCAGTCCTCCATTTCGCCAAGCTACTTATCTTCGCTGATGATATGAAATTGTTCTTTCAGATAAAGTCCGAAAACGACTGCTCTTTACTCCAAGCCGACCTCCAACGCTTAGTCACCTGGGGTGAAACCATAGGCCTTAAGTTGAATATCTCCAAATGCTCTGTCATGACTTTTTCCCGTCATCGCTCAGCTATAAACCATACCTACTTCATTCACGACCTTCCTCTACCATCAGCTGGTGATTCCGTTCTTGA
>JAIPRL010000298.1:85425-158819 GCA_025469235.1 Pemphigus obesinymphae | reverse complement strand
GTTATTCATCATTGAAAATCACAATTTTTGCCCAGGTCTTAAAATCTCATTTTACCAACTATTTGGGCTTAAATACCTCAAAATTGATAATTTTGCAGAAAAAATTAAAATGACTATAAAAAAAAATCGTGACATCGGATTTTTAAGATTTTTTTAATTTAGTTAGAGTAACGTATATTTAACGCTGTATAAAATTTGCAGAACTTAAAACCGAAAATTACTCCTTTTAGGGCTTAGAAACCTCGAAAACTAAAAATGTCTATAAATAGACCAAAATTTAAAAAAAATTAAAAAAAACTTAATCAACGTAAATATATTACTAAATTTAATATTCGGTAAAAATTTCAAGATTATAAAGTCATTATTTTCGAAATTACGACGAAATTATAATTCTCGATTTTACAAAATCGTATTTTTCGTAATTTTTTGGTAGTGTTTGCTTACGCATTAAAAAACTATTATGAAAATCGAAAAATGTCCTCTTAAAAGTACCAACTAGATGCAATTTTCTACGGGAAACCGGGTATGAGTGTAAAGATCGGAGCACTCCTTCTGGTAGAAAAAGTGTTTACAGAAAAATAAAAAAAAAATAAAAATAAACATCATTGTAAAACCATAAGCTTACTCGCTACGCTCAGAATCTAAAATGTAAAATATTAAGTTTAAAGTTTTAAAATATGAATATAACTTGACTAAAAATTTATATATATATATACTTTTATATTTATCAGAAAAATTTGTATAGTCTTTAAAAATTCAAATTATTCAACACACTATATTAAATTTCTGAGATTTTACTTTAAATTTTGTTATTTGTTAAGAATTCTTAATGAATGAATGCATAATATTTTAATTTATACAAAAATATAAAGAACTCAAGTTGAAGATTCTCAATCGTTCATTCTCATTCAGTCATTCCTAATATGCGTTAATTTGACAGAATAATTACGAAAACTATCTAGGTACATAAAAAGTAAATTAAATACGATTAAAATATAAATTAGTAATAACAATGGCCAAAAAATGGAGTTCAAATGTCGGCCAAATTAAGAGACGCTGCCCCCCACCAAAAAAAAAAAAAACACCAGAGAACATTAATGAAAATAATGATACGGTGTACAGAGCAAAATATTGGATAATACTGAAAATTGAAAGAAGTTAAACTGAAACATTCCAAACTTGGCGAAGGATATAAAAAAAATCTCTTGTACATACGAGTGCAGCCTAATGAAGAAGTGTATCATAGAATAAACGAAAAGTGATCGATATAGACGACAATAGGGGAGAAAAGAAAGAAGTGGATTAAGATTGTATGAGGAATAATACATATGGGTAACATCTATAATTGAAAGAAAAATCAAAAAGGAAACCAGGAATATATGAAGCAAATGATGTCGGATATAGAAAAATGATCATAATATAAAGAATTGAAAAAAGTTGCTATGAATAGAGAGAATAGTGGAGGGAACATTACACGGGTTCAAAAAAAAAAAAAAAAAACAGTAGAATATGTTTGGTGTAAATATTTCAAGTCCCTGTTATTATTATTTACCGATTTATATCAATATTCGTTTCTCTTCAGAAGTTTTTCTCGACGAATAAGAAAACAATCCTAAAAAAATTTACCAAACCGATGTTATAATGAATTTTTCATCGAAAATCTTTTACTAAAAAAAAAAAAAAAATGGTTTTCCAGGAAAAAAATGTACTTCATACGATTATAAAACCATAATACAGAGATTCGCACGCCGCTCGGCGTCTAAAAGTGAAGTCTCTACAACGGAAATTAAAACTACTCAATCTTACGCTGTATAGTTAATAATGGTACATTTATAGTTTACGATGATAACATTCTTGTTGCGTTGAACCTAACGTTTTGAAACAGGTTAATTAATATTACTTTTGCGCCGTATTGTCGCGCGCGAACATTCATTTATATTTCTTTAAACCGACTATTTTTTTCCGCAATGACCATTTCTCGTTTTCGCGCCCACAGCATAAGTAAATATAGGCATGTCGGCTATAATTATTCTATTTTCGCCATCGCTACGCGTGTTTCCCCAGACGATGGAATAAACGATAACAATATCATGGACGAAAGAGTCTTGCCGGTATCTTTTACTAATAATAATAATAATTATAACATAGGTATGTACTGTTTAATAAGGAACAAATGGGATTCCTTAAAGTTTTTCATCAATATAGATATTTTTTAATTCGTAACAATATCGGAATAATTTTAAATCAAGCGGGAAATAACATCTATTTTTCCGTGAATTTTATCGTTCATTCCATGTCCGGGCGAACACGTTTTCTGCGCCGCGTTAACCGACAATATGCCACGTTCGTACCTCATCTGCCCATCTATATAATAATTTCATCGTACACATTCGAAACACACGACTTACGTAGAAATCGGAGCGGACGAAGCCGGGCGGTGATTTTCGCGATCTGTCCCGTTTAATATAATATAATATGTATGTACGTGGATAGTTCGGACGGTAAATATCACGGAAAAACCCCGTAACGTAACGTATACTCGTGTATACGGACGGCACACACGCCGTTCGAGACAGCCACAACGTAACGTAACGCGTAACGTATACAGTCCGTCCGTCCTCCGACGTCGGGCCGCCAAAACTGATGTTGTCCCCGGCGCGTGCAGTAAACGCGAGCACCGGCGGCGGCGGCGGCGGCGAGACCGTGCCCGCCAACCCCCGCCGCCGACTCCGGGATTTCCCCGTCCCTTCTCCACCCCGTCCCGCGCCCCCCCTCCCCACCACCCGGCGATTCTGCGAGCCCTGTAGCCCGCGCGCGCGTCATTCTCGACAGGACACGTCGACGTGCGGCGGCGGCGGCGGCGGTGAAGAAGAGAGGAGGGGAAGGACACTCTCAAAAGCTCCGAGGCTCCCCCTCCCCCTCCACACGACTATCCTCTCTGACCGATTAGCGTATACGTTTTTATTTTCTTATTATATATATATATATCATCGCGAGTGTCCGCAGCGTCTATTAATTCCGGAAAAACTTGTCCCGTTCATCATATTATCGTTATTTTCGTTTTTTTTTTCGTTTTTTTTTTTTTTTTAATTTCTTCTAAAAGCTCGTATTTATTATTATCAATTTTGACGATGGCCGAAATCGCAGGGCCTCCTTAAGGACGGAGACGATGATGGCGTTCGCGCCCGTGACAATAATTCGAGTACGCATTAGCGGGCGCGCACACCGCGGCGGACTGGGATTAAGTCGGACGTCGCATGCACCCCCCCCCCAGTTTTTAAAGGGGTTTCATGTTTAGCGATTTTTACGAAATTTTATGCAAAATTAAAATCCAACGATTTGAATATATATTTTAAAATTAATTAAAAAACGGTCTTGCGTCAATATCATTTTTTTTTTTTTTTTTATTATTGTTGTGTAATTGCGATATTTGTTTAAAAAAAAAAAAAAAACATGCTTACGCAAAATTACGATTACTCGTATTATAGTGGTTTAAGAGCAAAATCACCTAATATAATAAAATCATCGAAAGTTTACATCGTTTTGGAGGGAATGTCGTTTTTTCAATAAACTAAATATTTAGCATACAATCTAACGTTCAAAAGTAATTTTTTTTTTTTTTTAGTTTTTTAAACAGCAATAACTTTTTTATAGGCATTATTTTATGAAAATTATATGACGTTTCCTCCTAAATGTTTTCCGCTATCGATGGTATAATAGATGTTTTTATTCTTCATGTTTCCGCTGCGTGAAGTTAGCGGAAGATTTTTAAATTGTGGATAAGGGGTGAAATTTTTGGGCACTAATTTTTTTTTTTGCACTTTCCAAGAGCACTAATTCAGCACTAAAATTTGGCAGTATAGCGGAAATTAGTGCTTTTCATGTTTCCGCTAACTTCACGCATCTTCTGTAGGTATATATGCAAATGCCGCCATATCTGTTCCGGAAGACAAAATTAGGCAGGATAATACAACATTTAAATGCATATATACGTATATATATTCTACACACTCATACTGTGAACAACATATTGTTGTTTTTCGTTTTATTCTGATCGACTACAATATTAGGTACGTCCGAAATGCTTGCACAAGGTCTCATTCATCATATTTATTTTCAAATTTTATAGTATCGTCAATATAATATGTATACTATACTACGGTATTTTACATTTTGAACGGAATGAAAAATCCACTGATTTTACTATCGTTTGTGTTTTTTTCTGTATAATATAGGTATATGTTTACACTTTTTTTTTTTGGATATAAGAAGTCGAGTAAGGATTTTGGAGTAAAAAAAAACATTTTTGATAGAAAATTGGTTCTATATAGTTGGTACTTTGAAGAGGTAATTATTCGATTTTTCCAGTACTTTCCTTAAGCGTCAAGAAGAGTATACAGTATTTCATGAATAACGGGAAAACATCTAAATAATAAATAAACCGTTTTTATAGGTAACTGATTTTTTTTTTCAATTGGCATTTTAAAAGTTAAATATTATCATATCGAAGTTTCGCTCAAAATCGTTTTGAGCGATTTTATCATTGTTTTAAAATTCAATATATCCATTACCAGTATCCTATACCTACTCAACGAGCTATGTACCTACTATTCCAATTTCCATCCTCTACTGATCGATACATATTTTCTACTGTAGTTTTAACTATTAAGGGTGGCTTCGGTTGAGATCCGAGGGTGTTACAGTCATTTGTACGCAGAAAATACTGTAAAAATTGTGTAGACCAGCTGTAAATAATTGTAAGTAGGGTCCGGATTTATATGTAAAAACATTTGTAGAATTTGCAAAAAAATTAACACAAAATATGTATTTGAATGTTATCGTCCAGAAATATAAAATTTTTATTAATTTCTACACACATATACAAAAATATAGGTAAAAATAAAATCATCCTTGGACTCTGTAATTTATGAAATTTTCGAAATTTACAATCAGAATTATTTCAAGTCAAATATGTAAAAATATGCATTTGCATATAAATCCGGGATAAAAGAAATACGAACTTATGTGAGAGGCCACCGATGGATCCAAAATGATTTAGTTCATGCGTTTGAACTTCTGTGTACAATATTATAGGTGGGATTTGTATAATATATTTTATTACTTAACGTTATATTTTGATTAAATATAATATACCTAATAATATAATATATTATAATATGTAGTTTAATACTTTAATATAATATTATAATTTATAGCCAATGGGTGCAGTACCTACCTATAATATAATTAGTATTTTAGTATTTTATGTATACTTATTACTTTTATTGTAATATTGTATGCCTCCTATAACCTGTAACTTAATTTTTGTTTCTCCAGGAGATCGTAAATACAACATCGTAAAAACGTTTTTTTTTTTTTTTACTAAAATTCGTTTTTATTATTTACGATTTTTAGTGAAAATTAGATTTTATGGGGACATCAGTTTAGTCGCAACTCGCAAGTGAGAACTATTGGTGTTGACCGTCAGAGGTCATGGTATTTGCGATCTCACCGGAAAATAAAAGAAGAAAGCACAAAGTACATTTCTATACTGCAATTGTTGCTATTTCTATCAGAGATTCGCGTATGACACTATACTACGATAGGTACGTCACTAGTTTGGAACGAAAAGGTTGTTCAAGGGACTGCAATGCGTTTTTATGTTAGTAAACTGGACGTCAATTGAAAATATCTTGTCATCTAGTAGATTTTATTATTGAAGACTGGGCGATATACATTTTTATAACTATAAATTTACCAATGTGAAATAATTGAGTAATAAATGATTATGAATAAATGTATGAAATTGAATAGATGCAAAGGAATTTTTTAATAATGTACTTGCTGATGATTAATCAAGTATTAATATACCTATTTTAATTTACAATCGTATTTACAATGTACACAACTCTAATGACACAATTATGTCATAAGTAGGTGAGTGGCGACATAGAAGGTATTTTCTAAGTTTTAATTAAAGTATAGTAAAGTTTTGTTCGATTCGATGAAGTTATTGTCAAAAAAACTTCTGTATTATTATAAACGTAAAAAGATTAAAATTCTTACAAAAATCATTAATTAATTAAAGGTTTTTTTTGTAATTAATACATTGGACACAAATATATATTATATAATATATTCTTAATTAGAATATAAATACAAATTAAATTTTAAACTACATTTTATTATTTGATTGTTTATATGAATGTTAAAGGTTGTCAATATTTTCAAAAGATGATTAAGAAATGGAATTCAATTAAATCAATCCCGGATTAAGGGGGGCAGGGGGCCACGTCCCCGGGGCCCATGGATACGAGGGGCCCATTACGTTATTACTTAAATTTTTCTAGCTTTAAATGCTTAGGTCATATTGAAAATTACATAAAAAAATAAGTTAAACAGGTAAAATACTACTCCATAATTATGGATTCTACACCAGCCACTTCAAAAATTGATCAAATGGCTATAGTATTTAGATATTGTATATCATCTAAAGTTTATGAGCGTTTATTTGAACTGACTCCAGTTTCTAGTCATAAAGGTGAGTCCATTTTTAATGTATTATGTGAATCCTTGAAAAATGCTAGACTTGATATAAAAGATTGTCGAGGCCAATCATATGACAATGCATCCAACATGAGTGGTATTTATCAGACACTTCAAGCACACGTTAAAAATCAAAACCATTTAGCCGTTCACATTCCATGTACAGCTCATTCTTTAAATTTAGTAGGTGTACATAGTGTAGACTGCTGTGAAGAAGCTGTTAATTTTTTTGGCTTTTTGCAAATGCTATATAATTTTTTTAGTGGTTCGACTCATAGATGGGAAATCTTAACATATTTGTTGGAAAAAAAAAAACAGAGAGATTATTGGTTTTAAAATCTTTAAGCGATACAAGATGGGCATGTCTTTCTGAGGCATATCATGTACTTAAAAAAAAATTATAATTATATTTTAGAAGCACTATCTGAAATTTCTAAAATTGAATATGAAAATGGGGATACTAAACGAAATACTAAAATATTATTTAAAACCATGTTAAAAAGAGAAACAGGATATTTATGTATCTTATGGAATGACATATTAGAACGTTGTAATAAGATATCTGTTCATCTACAAAGCAAAAGCAATGCTATATTACAAGTTGTAAATTTATTAAAAAGTTTAAGAAATTATGTTTTAAATTTAAGAAACACATGTATGATCTATGAACATACAGTTCAGGAGTTATGCACACAAAAAAAAAAAAAAAAAATACAAAAATGAAGAAAAGAGAATAATTACAAAAAAATTTCCTGATGGTAGTAATGAAAATTTAACTATACTAATTGGAAAAGATAAATTTTGTGTAGAAACACACAATTTAATAATAGATAAATTTTGTTCAGAATTGGATATGAGAATAAAGGCGTATAGTATAGTAGTGCAACATTTTTTATTTTTAACCAGACTTCATGTTGATCCTGATAATGATGTCAAGGAAAGTATTAATATATTTATTAAAGTATATAAAAATTATATTGATGAGTCAATCAAAAATGAAATATTGCATTTCAAGCAATATTGGGAACAATGTAAACCAGAGTTTGATGGGAGTGATGTACATAAAATTTTTGAGTGGATGTCTGAAAATTATATTATTAATATTTTTCCTAATATCTATATAGCTATTAGAATATATTTAACTATACCCGTCGCTAATTGTACCTATCGCTGAAAGAACATTTTCAAAACTAGCTCGGGTTAAAAACATTCATAGAGCTTCACTACTACAAAATAATCTCTCATCCTTAATGATTTTGTCTATTGAAAATGATATTTTACAAAGTATTAGCTTTGAAGAAACTCTAAAAGGATTTGCTGAACATAAATCAAGGAAAAAGACATTCGTCTAAATTATGCCTTCTATATTTGAAAGTATAAGTTTTAATAAATAAATAAGTTAGGTATGTAGGTACATATTTATTTTCATTTTTAAAAGTCTACGTGTTTTGATTAATTTGCTTTATTAATTTTATATTTAAATTTATTATTATTTATATAAACATTATATTTTATTATTATATTACATTTTTATTTTTATTGCTTAATAAAATAATATTGAAAAGATTTATTTTTGTTAGTTTTCAGTTTATTATTATTTTAATTATGTTTTATTTATAATAATTAAAGGAAAGACATATTATAAGACAATTTTATTTATGGAAGGAGGATGGGGGGGGGGGCACAACTAATTACTAATTTTGAATACTAAAGACTGATCATAAGAACTAAATAATTATAATAAATATTATATATAGGTAATAGTATATACTACTCGTAATACTCGAGTTTTGAATTTTTAATAATTTGAACAAAGTGGAGGGAGCAATGGGAATGATATTAATATTGGACCACGATTCAGTTATAATAATATATCATTGTAAGCATAGGACGGCAAAGTATTAAATATTTTTCAACTCTACAGTAACACGGTCGATTTTAAATATAACTATACGTAATCGGCCAATCAAATCGGTAGATTTTCAACACGACGTTTTACAATATGGACGGCACGATGTATGAATGGCGTAACCTTAAACGGCTTAAACGTGTTATTTATTTTTATAAAAATTGTATGCCTATAATATTTATTTTTTTTAACGTTATTAAAATCAATTTGGGGGCTTAAGTTATAGTTTTGGAGGATTGGGGCCGGTGTGCAACGCACACTTTGCACACCCGGTAGTTGCAGCATTGGTATAGTATACCTCCTATATACACTGAACCAAATATCATTGGTAGAATTAACAATATGCAATAATCAAATTTTAACAAATGAATATTATTTTTATTATTTAAATGTATATATTGTTAAATTAATAAAAAATGTGTTTACAATAACAAATTTATTTTGTCAATTTCACAAAATATAAAATTTATAATTTAATGAAAATAATTAAAAATATATACTTAATATATTATATATATATATATATATGTATATAAATTATACAAATGGGCGTTTGTTCTACGAAGAAGAAGACAGAATAAGAAACACAAAATATTTGTTAATTCAAATAAATTTGTATCTATTCAATTAGACAATTTTACTCAAGACATTGATAAAAGATATTGTTAAATCAATAATACGTTTTGTTATTTTACTGTTAAATTAACAAATATTTTATTTCTAAATCAACAAACATTTTATTGGACGTACATTAACAACCGTATTATAAAATTAATCTATATTTTTATTAAAATCACAGATATATTTGGTTCAGTGTAGGTACATCATACATATATAGGTACATTATGGACAGTCGTCGGTCGCGCACGTGGGAATGCGCGGGGAACGCGCGTCGTGTCTGACAACCGCGATTTTCCACGGTGTTTTGCGTAACCGCGTTTCCACCGGGATCGTGTCCGCGATGGCGATTCCGGAAAACTCCCGCAGATGGCGCGGCCGTTGCGGCCCTCTTCCCTCCACCGGAATCGCCCGCAAACCGGACCGCGATTAAAAGTGAAAACGCCGGCTATTGTGGGTCACATGTAATCCACCCGTTCGATCAAAGATATCGCTGTCCGACGGCGGTCGCGATAATAATAATATACCTAATAACTACACGTTGTTTTTATACCGCGGTCACACATAATATTGAAAAACCATATAGTCGGTCCATCGTTGCACCGCGAGTGTGTTCCCGCCGCCACCGCCGCCGGGGAAAATGTTTCAATAATATGTAACACGACACGAAATAAATATATACATTGTTGTATAGTAATCGATTGTGTATCAATAACTGCACACTGCTGCAGTCGTATAATATATTATTTTTTGCGCTCCCGTTTATAATATATATACCTACGAAAACACCATGGTAAAGTATAAATATAACATTATTATTTATCGCATTCCTAATATTATAATATATTGATATAAATAATACGTTTATAATAAGTCGACACGAGTTCGGCTTTTGAAATTTATCGTTATCCATCTCTGTTTGGCTAGTAATACGTACCACAATATATAATTGTACGTATAGGCAGTCTAACCGCGCGAGTTGGAAAAGTGTAGTGTTATCGTAACAACAATTGGAATAAGCGAGCCACCATCACTGGTTTAAAATTAATTTGTGGTAGGTATTTTTTAATGTTTTTGGAATAAACGTTATTATATTGAAATTCAATCTGCAATTTTTTTTTTTTTATGTACATTATTTTTATTTGAAATAAACACGTGTCTTGAACATTTTGGTAAGATGTTATGAAAAAAAAAAAAGTAGAATTCGGGTAAGAATCAGTGGCGTCATTTGGACCACGTAAGGTATACATTTGCGTATTTAAAATTAAATATCATAGTAATTTGGCCAGCTTTTTTAATTGGTTGGCCCGTGTGATAGGTATAGTGACTATTGGCTTGTGACTTTCACTGATAAACTTAAAAGGACGCTGTACCTACACATTTTCAATGAAAAACTTGCAATATAATTATTCATTTTTATCAACTTCCAAACACGTTAGAAACGAGAAACAAAAAACAAATTATAGCTAATAATATTACCTGGCGGTCTACGTAGACTTTTTTTTCAATATATTAATTTTTTAATGATTTATACTTTGTTAACAACTCATAAAACGTGTACAAATGCACATATTAATAATCAGCAAGTAGGTCTAGATAATTTTGTTTTTTATAATTTACTTTTTATTTCATTTTTCTACGATATTCTTAAGTTGTTAAAAATTAAAATACTTAAAGATGTTTTTTTTTTTTTTAAACAAATATTGCATTTCCACAACAATAAAAAATGGTATAGACAATAGACACAAGACTATTGTTATATTAGGTACTTACTTTTAAAATATATTTAATTGTATTAAAATTGTTTGATTTTCATTTTTCTTATAATTTCATAATAATTGCCTATACAAAACCCCATAAAAATTGAGTGTACGACGTCCTGTTAAAAATAAAAAAATCATGAATTTTTTACTATCTAAAACTTGATAATTCATGTCTGTTGCCACTGGGTACTATTATATTAGGAAAACAAGTGAGTTATTTTATTTTTGCTATGTTGAAAATTCCAGACATGATTGTGGTCTGCATAAAAATATGCGTATTGAAAAAAATATGGAAATTACACCACTGGTTAGAATCTTTTTATTCTGAGCCAGTGATACAGTATTTAAACATACGTTTGTTCAATTGTGCCCCGGTTGAAAGGTCTACAAATTAATATGTACTATGTAGTAAAGACTCATTGATCGTTTTATCGATTTCAATGTCTTTATAATAATATGTAGGTACCCACCTACATTTTTTTTTTTATTATTGTACATATGTACTAGTGGCAAATACACTATTATGTTCTGATCAACATTTTTTTCGGGTCTTCAGTATGTTTTTTGTGTAAAAATATAAGTTCATCATATATTAGAATTATCATTTTTTCAGCTTTATGTCCTGCACAGTTGTCCTAAAAAATATCTAACCGAGTATATTTAAGTATCATAATTGAATATTGGAAAAGAACAATATTTCTATTAAAACTTTTTTCAATCAAACAAATTCATCGGTATAGAAAGCATAAATTCTATAACAAACATTTTATGTAGGTACCTACTGTGATGGAAAACTGGTGAAAAATCCGGTTTTCAAATTTTCAATGTATAGACCATCTATGGTGTATATTTAAATCAAAATACCTATTCTTGTTATTTGTCGGCTTCGAATTTATTTTGTAAACAAACACTTTCTAAAAGTGGTTTTACATTACGTTTTGTATACGGAATGATACACTTTTCAGTTTTTGATGAAGATTTTTTTTAAAAATTAATTCAGTTTGCAAACATTTTTTACTTGTGACCTATATTAATGGCATCAGAGTTTTATTTTTAGGGTGAGTTAGCCAATACTAGTGGAAGCAACACTAAGTATGCCTATTATAAATACCATATAATATAATATGTATTTTTATAAAGCCTATAGGTCTCGTAATGTATGTGCGATTTCACGGTAGGCCATTACAATAACTGTAATATGTTAGTTTCGGTAAAGTATTTACGAATCGAACGTTTTATTGTCTAATAACTGCGTATAACTTGTATATTATTTCGGTTTGTGTTTTGTTTTTAAACAATTAAAATAAAATGAACGTTATTGTGACATCGCCGGTTTTTCACATTGAAAGTATGTGTATAGATACCTATTTAGTATATATTTACACATATTTTATTTTGTTGTTATCGTTGAAAATTCGGATATGATTTTGTGTTCCACGAGGTTTGGTTAGGTACCGGAACGCCTATAACTAAGTTGTTGATTTTATACGGATAGTTTTTTTTCCCAAACGTCTCGAGAAATGTGATGTCGAAATCGGGTCCAGGAGAATATGCGTATAAACAACCAGACACGTGTAATATATTATACATTATAATAAATAAGGACTGTTATTTATATGTATAATATATACTCTATAGACGGTTCAAATGTTTAGAAATCAAAAAATATTCATCGGGGTTTTTTTTATCTTTTATTTTATTTTCTCATCAAATCTTCGACTCAGTAATGTCTAAATAAACGTTTCGACGAAATTTTCACTCATGTACACTTTTCAAACTCCCACTTTTTTTTCTATATATGAACGATAATACTTTTCGGAATAGATCGCTAGTTACCTCGTAAAAATTACTCAAGTATATCTTACATAATTTACATCATTATTGACCGACCGTATTTTACCTAGCTATAATATAAATTGTTTGATTACTACGGACATTTTCGAGATTTGTCAATTTGATAATTTGTCCGTGTACTAGGTAACTACATTGATTTATGTAGCACCCATTTATTATATATATATATATAATAAAATATTGCGTCTATAAGCATAATAAAACGGTCGTTTTCGTTCACCGGAAAATCGGTAACCTGTTATACGTTCATATTATAACGATTGTGGTGGTCGCAAATTTGTTATTGAACACTACATTGAATTCTATTGTTACATCAATTTTCTAGTTTTAAAAAATGTATGCCAGTTGTGTATTATATAAAATAAATAATACTGTTGAAAATTCGTTTATTCGTTTATTCGATACCATTACATAGGATGCAATACTTATTTGTTCAGCTAATTTCTGTTTTAGATATTTATTTATTATACATATATAATTTTAAGAATCGAATAGATATTATAATAACTACTATAATATATTTTTGTGCAATCATGATTCATTTATAGGTACTAAATAAAACGTGTAAATTATTGGAGTTAAAATTTTTTTTAATTGATATTTTCATGTGATAGGAATTTTTTTGGCACAGTCTGTTTATCTGTTGCATCTTTACGGTAACAGTGTACAGTTTAGAAGATACAGAACAACAAGTAACTCCCGAAGAAGAAGATGAAATCACTGCTGCCGAAAACCACGAGTAAGTCGAACGTTTTATTTTTATATTTTTATTAATCATACATTAGCAAGACTGTTTTCAAAATACATTTGTGGTTAATTTTTGTGATATACGATAGTCGATAAATCGTAAATAAAATTAAAATATTTAATATAACCTTACCCAGTTTATTTATTTAAAATTAAGCTTTAATTTCAAATTACTTTCAATTTACTTATATTCTTCTTGATGTACCTACCATTATAAACATTATAAGGGGGGACCAAACAAGAATTTATATAATATTTGCGTTATTTTCTTTTTTAATAATAATATGTATTCTTTTTTTCTTCTTCTTCCACTTCGCCGTTTCTCTCAACTATTTGAAGTCGGCCACTCTAGTTCTACACTTCCACTTAAACGCTATCTCCCTTCTTCACTCACCCTCATTTTTCGCATATTACTCACCATCACATCATCCTACCCCTTTTTGGGTCTATCTATCTCTTCTTTCTATCAAAATACATTTCTTTTATAGGTAATCTTACTGCGGCTGTCTCTTTCCTCGTTAATACATGTCCCAGCCATCTCAATCTATTCTCCTTTATTTTGTCAATTATCGGAGCTTCTCCTTTACCTCTTTATACTCAATCCTTATTTTGTCCTCTTTAGTTACTCCACTCATCCACCTTAACATTTTCATCTGTGTTACACTAATTCTCTGTTCTATCTACCTATATCTATGGCCCAACATTCTGTTCCAGAAATCATTGTAGGTCTCACCATTGTCTTATACAATTTACCTTTTTACCTAATATAGGGATTCTTTTATCACACAAAATACCCAAGTTTCCTTCACTTTATCCATGCACACTTAATCCGGTGTTTCACATCCTCTTCGAAGCTCCCATCTTTTTGTATAACCTAAATACTTGAACCTCTCAACCTCTCCCCCTATATCCATACTCAACTGTATGTTCCCTCTGTGTTTCTTTTCACCAAAATCATACTCTATATATTCTGTTTTATCCCTACTAATTCTTAGTCCTTTACTTTAAAGAGCTTCCCTCCACTCTTCATGTATACCATTCACTTCCTCCGGACTCTCTCCTATCAGTACTATTTCATCTACAAACAGCATGTACCATGGTACCTCATCCTGTATATCCTTTGTTATTTCATCCATTACCAGGGAAAATATGTAAGAACTATAATGTACTAAATAATACCAAATAAAATAAGAAATAGGTATGTGTTCTAAATATACCTATTTATATTATATTAATTTAGATTTTGAGTGGAGTGATGAAACTATTGGTTTTACAGTAATATTTTTATTTTATTTATATTTTTCTGTGAGCAACTTTTCTACCAGAATGAGTTGAGTAGGAGTTTTGGATTTTATATGTTAACGATAACAAATTGGTTCTTTTAGTTGGTACTTTGAAACATATAGCGTAAACGTACTTATATACAGTGTATATATATATACTTATACAGTGTATACCAACATTTTGGATTTTTTAGACATTCCTGAGCGGAGCGAGGAAACTTATTGATTTTACAATGATTTATAAAATAATTATTTAAATCCATGCGTATCTTGCGCATGTCCAATAGTAATTTTTCACCAGGCTACTTTTCTCAGCCATATTTTAGAACAAAAAAGGTAGGAACCTAAGAAAATGATAAAATATAGCTTGAAGCATGAAACTCCGTTCACAATCGTTATTTATCGAATGCAATGTTTTGTCACATTCAAATTCAATATATCCACCATCAGTATCCTACCCGACGTGTGAAGTACTTCCACCCATATTCCAACCCCTACTGACCGGACTTTTATTTATATTTTTACAACATTGTTTTCCTTATTTTTATCCTGCAGACACCATCGGATCATCATCGTGGTGCCCAAAGAAATTCCACATCACGTGAACCACGTGCACACGTACAAGTTAGCGGACAAAGGAATACCATTGATCCATTCCGGTAAAGTGGTACACGATCACAAGCACAGTGGTAAAGTGGCCCACGAACACGGGCACGCGGGAAAGTCTGTGCACAATCACAAGCACGGGGGCACCTACGGTCACCAGCACAAGCACCTTGGTTATTTGGGGCACAAGCATTTCGGCGGTGGACATAAGTATGTCCAACAAACGCCGCAGTACCAGTCGTCGGACGACCAATATCCGTTGTTGCGGACGGCGGCGCATAAGTTGCACCACCAGTTCAACGCCGAAAACTACTTGAAACAACAGGGACAGCAGTATCAGGGTGGTTTCGGTGGTGGGAATGCCGCGTCTGCGCAGCGGGGTGGATTCAGGCCCGTTTCCGGTCAAGTCCAATTTGTGCCGTCATCGCAACCACAGGGCCTGGGTTCGTTCATGCCATCCGAGATCCAAAATATCATGGACGGGCGGCACGGCCCCGTGGTCCGACAGCAGTACCAACAGCAATACGGGGCCAACGACGACGGGAACAGCGGCGGCGGCCCATCGGCCGAGTACAACGTTATACATGTACAGGTGCCCGAACCACACGGGCCCAACTTGGTCAAGCACGTGGATATTGATTTGACCAACAACGTTGCCAAACTACAGACCGGCGGAAAGCTTAAGCCCGTCACGGCTAACTATAAGGTTGGTCACACATTTTGACGTTAACTATATTATTTACTTACATGAAGACCGTGTGGATGAGAGAGAATCGTGTCGATTCGCTTTTTCATTAAAAAAAGCTCTTTTTTTGGAACCCTCCTAATTTGGGATTTAGATAGTACACCTAATGATCATAATAATGCCAAATGATACTCAGTGATGAGAAGGTTGAGAACCCCATTAAAGAATTAATTCTGAACATTTTTAAAAAGTCACTTGACACGTCTCCTCGATGCGGTCTTTGTAATATATTTTATATCCAGTATACCTACCCAAAAAGTTTGAAAATTTTAAATCTTTAATGAAAATTACAATATATAGCTAGATAACATACTAATACAACATTTAAAGATATAGTCGGTAAAATCAGTACCTATGTATTATATGCGAGTATACTCTATAGTATCAAGTGTAGTAACAAATTATCAAAAATGAGATTATTATATTATTGTTAATTTGAACATTCTGTGTCCATTTTTGTCACTTTCATGCGTTCATGTGGTCAGAAGTACTTCAAAATTCTATTTTAAAATGTCGTTTACTATAAAATTGATATTAAATAGATACACTAAAAAAGACAAAATGTAATTTTTTTAAATTTTTGTAGTTGCTATTACTTGCTGCTATACTAGGGTAGTTTAAGGGTTTGAATTAAGTTTTATAGATCATATTAAATGATCCTCACAAGACCACATTAAATTTAAGGTTTTCAATTTTTTTTTTTTATGAACTGTACCTATAATATAAGCACCTATAAAATATTTTATTGCACACACGCACGCACAAATAATAATTGCACATATGCACAATAATATTGACCATTAATATTATATTTACAATTATTTTGATAACTGGCGAAGGACTTATTATTTTTTCGTATATTCACATATTTTCACAGTGATCTTAAATGATTTAATTTCGACAATGTTGGACGCAGGTGACTACACGACATCGACGGTATAATAATATAATTTAATTATTATTATTATTATTATAAATATATAATATCTTTAGAAAATCCTGAAAATGAAATATCGACTTCGTCATTTCGATACATATTGTGTTTTGAATTTTTCTGTTTACGATTTTTTTCCCCTCAAATATAAACCAAATCGTTTTATTATTATTATATTTTGATACTTGGCCGTGTAAGAATGCATTTTTTTTCTTCAGAAACACGCGTATAGTGCGTATTATAAAAACATTTTTGGGCGTACGCGATAAATTAAATTAAAAAAAAAAAAAAAATGTAGTTTATGATTTCACTACCTAGTTTTTGTTCCGGTTGTTTAGTTAATTTTGTTTTTCTTTCAGCGTACGCCAAATTCGTTTACCGAACATTTTCCAAGTCACTCTACGTACAACTTTCGGATAACGCATTCCCCGTGACAGAAGCGACCGTAAACCTCTTATCGTATGAACGAACTGCCGATAGCCATGATAGAACCGATGTTTACGTGCACTGTAGAGTTGTCAATATACCGTATAATTTCCAGTTGCCTCTTTTTATATTATTTTTTGTGATTTTTTTGTTTGATTTATACAGTAAAGTGTTTTAAGTTCAGTTTGCCGTTGTTGTGTTGTTTTATATATATATATATATATTTTTTTTTTTTTACCAACGATCACTGTGTACATTAACCATTTGCCTCACGTTCAACGCGTCTTTGCGGTAAACGGGTGTTTTTGGACACGATATGTCCGAGAAACCGACTTTGTATAGTTATTAAGAAAGTCCCGCCACAACAGTTAGTCACGTGAGCGCTGTGCGATGTTCTATATTAAACGTTAAACGCACATTCTGGCACGACCAACATTTATACATAACCGCACAAATTAACACCATTTTGAGCATCACTGTATAATGCGTATACCTACTAAAGTGTACTTAAATATATCGTATGGACTTTTTTTGGGTCATTAGAACGTCAAAATTGTAAACAAGTATACGGTTTGTAAGCCTAGTAAAAATATTCTATGAAAATAAAAACTTGTAGAAATGATTTATACGTATATGATATGTTAATATGGTAAATTAAATAATATCGACATAAAAGTGATTTATTTATGATAATTTTATGTTTTTACCTAATATATATATATATTTATATCTATACATAGGAAGTTCTTCTCCGTTCGGGTTGCATCAAGTTGGAAATTGACGATTAAAACAAAAATGATTTCGTGTTAAAAAGCGGGATAATCATTTTGTGTAATTGTATTATTCATTATAATGATTGTATAATTTTTATACGTTGACCGATATCGTGAATCCGTAAATTCGTTGAAAATAAATATAATATAATAAAATAATCCTGCCAATTTTTGAATAGGATTTTTGTAAATTAATTCGAATGTAATAGTGTAAACTATTTCCACAATCTGAAATAAATAAATAATGTATTAAGTATAGGCAGTAGAGGCACCTATAAGTTGTAGCTGAACTATAAATATTTTTACGTTCAAGATGAAAATCTTCCAATCATTTTCGAAAAATTTCACTTATAAAAATAATCGATAATAAATTGCATTTCTTGGGTGTGATAATAATATACCTAGTATATTATGTGTACAATGATCGGTTAAAATTGTAAATTTATAAAATTAAAAAATGCAATTATTTATACATTCCGGTGAAATCCTGAAAAATTGAATTATAACCTGTTATAACATTACAGGTAGTGAATATTCACGTTTTTAAAGTATTATTTTTTATTAAAATATTATTAAAGTTAATTGAAAAATAAATATACATCAGACAAGAAAATCTGATATTCTATAGAAAGACAAAATTTATTTTACAAAAAATTGCATCATAATATCTATCTAAACTTCTAAATATTTAATAAAAATATTTTAAAAATTATAATACGTATAATATTATTATTAATATATATTTTAATAGATAAATTATTAATATAATTATTTAAATTGATCAGGTAGGTAGTTAGGTATACTTAATAATTTAACTGAATATTTAAAATGTTTACTGATAACTTGATAAATATTAAAAATCGAAAATTCTCAAAAAACTAAATAAAATTATAATTTGAAATACGAATAAAACAAAACAAAATTCAATTAAAGTACCTAAATGCAAGTTAGAAAATTAGAAATAGGTATAGACTATAGTTGAAAAAATTATATAGGTAGTTAAAATTTAAAATATAAAAATAATTTATTTTATTTAAATTCATAAATTATTTGTATCTAAGTATATATATATAGTAAGTAGAATTAAGTTATAATTGTCATTTCAACAAAAACTTTAATATACAATTACATATAATGTACACGGGGTTTTATACTTTTATATCGATTCCATAGAATATATTGATTTCACCAATATATATAATTACCAATTTCATATACCTGAGCAATATTTATTAGTATTTCCAGAATGTTTATGATCTATTGATTAGGTCGATATTTTGTTTAGTTTAAAATTAAATGAAATTGGTCAAAATTCAAATTTAGTATTGTAAGCTATTACAGATCATTATATTTAAATAGGTAATACAATAATTAATTCATATCAAATGATCAAAAATCAAAATACGATGCTGCTATGTTATTTTATAGTTTTATGTTATATTTGAATTATGTATATTTATATTTCATTAAAATCCTCTATTTTCGAGTTACTGAGAAATAACTTCTATAAGGTTAATAAACGTTACAAATTATTTTCGGCGGATTCAATAGGTCAAGAGGTATTCTGATTATTCTTCTCGTATGGTTAACAAATGAATATTCTCTGTTTCGTCTAATAGTTTATAAAATTTTGGACGTGTCAGTGTCATATTCATGGCATGGTCGAAATCAATATAGGGTCATTGTATCTATCATTAACCAAGTATAACTTTGACGTAGAATACTTACCTATACATTACACACTACACCAATCTGCTATCGTTGTGTCCGATCAAACATTGTAATTTATAATCGTAGTAAAATAAACACTGTCTTGTCAATTGCATATTTTATGGAGATTTGTATCGGTTTGTTGCATTAATATAAACGCCTGTTAAATTATAATCATTATATTATATAAATATATACCTAATGATATATAATACACATAAATTATAAATTCTATTACATCAACAGCCAGAACATGAAAATGTCATTTTGTTAAAAACCAATACAAAAATAAAATTATTATAGATATTTATCGCCCGTATTTATATACCTTGACTATTATTCCGTTATACCAATATATTTTTTTACTTTATATTTTTTTTTCATGTCAATCATAATATTTATTAATATATTATGTATATAAATTAGATGTACCTACCTACATATTTCTTCCAGTTTGATATCGAGTACCTACATAAATATCAAACACAAACAGTGGCGCAACTACGGGAGTGCTAGGGAGTGCTGAAGCACCCCCAATCTTATTTTAAGTACCCTCAAGTTCCATGTCATTCTAATTTTAAATATCAGCTATAATTTTACCAATGTAATTTTATTTTTTAAGATTTTACTATCAATTATTTTTTTCCAGCATGTTATACAGCAGCGCTTTAATTTTAATTTTTAATTTTAAATCTTTAAATTAATCTAATTTAAGTATAATAGTAAATATTGAGAGAGACTTAGCTAATGATATTGTTCTAGACGAAATCTTGAACACATTTGTTAATACCGATAGAGATTATGTTTGACTCTTTAAATTTTAAAAAAACATAAGAAAATATTATAAGTAATAAAATAAGTTACATTTTTTTCCAAAAATGCTATTGTAAATATAATGATCGTATAATCTAAATATTGGCAATATGTAATGTTGGTTTGGTGGTGTGGGGGGCAGAGCCCCAACGTCATTATAAGCGATTCATAATAGTAGCACCCCCAAGATTTGAACTCTAGTTGCGCCACTAAACACAAATATGAAATAAAGGATCAAGTATAGATACTTATAGGTATATAGGTAAAATTGGAGAGATAAGTCATGTATTTTGTGTGTTAAAAAAATCCAAATTAGATTAAAAGGTAAATTTGATGAGACAGTATTGAGACCTTTAATAATATACATATGCAGATTAGAATGTTGGACAGTAGATAAGATAATAGAACAGATAATGAAGAAAAGTATAAAAGCTAGGCGAGAATGTTCAAGTAAATGAGTGGAGTGTGACTAAAAAAGACAAAATGAGAAATTAATATAGTAAGTAAATGAGTATATAATATAAGTAGTATAAGAGTGGCTTTGATATGATAGCAAACAAAATTCAAAGGGATAAATTGAGGTGGTTCGTGTATGTATTAAGGAGGGAAGAGACAGGGGCAATAATATTAGTAAAGGAAATAAATGTACAAGAAAATAGAGGAAGAGGAAAACCAAAAAAGAGGTGGCTGAATGTGATAGAGAGTGATATGAAGAGGAATGCGGGATATCGAATTATGTGCAGGAAGTTGAGGTTAGCCGACTCTAAACTCTAAATTCTTTTCAAATTATTTAGTTTAAAAAAATCTGTGACTAAATGTAAATAACTACCTACTTTATTTTTGTTCTCATCAAAAACCTAAGTTTTTTTTTAGGAAAAAAATAATTAAAGAACATTTTTCTTGAATTGTTAAAAAAAAAATACATTGAAAACAAAACTTATTATAAGTATACATTTTTGTCTCATGGGCTTACCATGAAAAGGTTCTAAATCGTTTTTATAGAATTATTCAGGAGAGCTATTCTTAAGTTTGAGATGAAATATTTTATTTCTTAGTTAATATTTTGTTATGCAAATAATACCAATTTGTAGAATAATTTCTATACTAAATTTCATCGTAAAGAAGATTCCTATATATTAATATAATTATGAAATATTTAATAAAATAAAAATGTAAACTAGTAATAACTTAAAGTTATAAAGTTTAACTAAAAGTAAAACTTTCATATTGAACTATAAAAAAACTTCTCGAGATAGAACTTTTTCTTTGTAAAACTGAATTTGTTTATATGTTAGTTGAAATCATTTCATAATGAAAATGGGGCAAATTCAATTTTTCAATCAATATTAATAAAACAAGAACTTTAAACACCACAAAATGTCAAAACAACAAAGTCAACAAAAAAAATATTAATTATTAGTACTGATAATTTCATTGTTTAGTGATTTATAATACTAAAAGATATTCCATGATGATATAATATTGTATTTTTTGTAGTGCGATTTATGGACATAGAACCTTACATACTAACGTATTATTTCATAGTTCGGTTCTATTATTCGATATTTTTAAAACTTAAAAATACGCGTTTATCTTTAAGTTTTTTGAATGATTTAGAACTTCTTACTTCTCTGAAAATGGGCAATATTAATCGTAAAGCTTGATTTTTAGCTTAAAAAATGCGCATTTAAATTCTAATGTTATTTCAGTAAAAATGTTAGTTTTTAAAAATACACGATTTAAAACTATTTCATACTAAACTCACTCAGTCTACAATAAACTCTTATTGTGTTATTATGAATAATAAAAAATAAATAAATAAATAAAAATGCATTGTTTGATGTATAATGGATAACAATGTTAAATTTTTGATTAACTGATATCAGATTTTAACTTTTAACTTTTACTAGTAATAAATTAACTTTAAACTCTTGACTAGCTGTTTTATATATTGTCAGGGGTTGGACACTAAGTCGATATCACAAAATCAGTCGCCATGTTTTCAGATGCGATTTTCTCATTATTTAAAGTATAATATACGGTATAAAGACCGTTCTATGCTATTTATCATTGATAGCTCGGAATATCATGGTATAAACCTTTTATTCTATGGTACAGACACAGTATAAACAAAGATAAAATCGCGTCCGAAAACATGGCGACTGATTTTGCCGCCTGTATAAATTCTTATCGGTGGCCATTCTGATTCTTTTATTCTGCTATATTGGTACAAACCACCATATCAGCAGTACTTATAGGTTATATTTATAAAAAAAAAAAAAAAAAACCCATTTTGGATTTTTTATGTGTGCAGCAGAATACGTTGGCACAGTACAAAAAAGTGATCGGTCACGGACGAGCAGTGCCGCAGACACCCGAGGAGGAATTATTCGACTCAAACGCCGACGACGAAGACTTTGGGGGCGGAGGCGGTGGTGGAGGTGGTGGTGGCAGTGTAGGGGATGCTGGCGGAGGAAGTGGAGTCGGTGGAGGTAGCAAAGCCAACGGCGAGTTGTCGGTAGAAGACTACCGGTTCGGCGAGGGCTACAGGCTGGCCATAGGCTCGGGTGACGCCCGTGACTTGTCTGCCGCTCAAGAACAGGATGACGAAGAACTGGACGAATTCAAAGAGGTGTTCGACGCCGCGGACGACGACGATCCGTCCGACACGAACGCCTACAGCCAGACGTACAGCGTACTAAAAGTTTGATCGGAACGCCAGTTAATACGAGTCCGTCCAACTGTCTCTTTTTAGGCAATGTTTTAATTTGCGACCGACGAGTTTTCGATTTTTGGTTTTTATAATCATATAAATTATTTGTTTGTTACTGCAGTCCTTTGTTTTATGCTTATTTTTTTTTAAGTTTAATTATACGCGTTTTTAATATTTTCAACCGGAGCGTCCAAATTTTTTTTTAAATATTGAGATTTTGGAAATACATTTTTTCGAAACCTTTGATCATTTATTTTTTCCCGATCAAAATAATAATAATAAAACGAAATCGTCCAGATACAGCTGATTGTGCAGAAAGTTGTTCCATTATCCCTTCGGACAACACAGTAGTGTATTATTGTTAATATTATTATTTTAAATTTGAATGCGATGGTTAATCGTTAGACAATTCTGAGCAATATATTACTTATTATTCTGAGTATAATATTACTTTTATAAAAAAAATAAAAAATATAGATAACCGTGACAATTGTATTCGTTATATTATTATTTTTCTTAATTTATAAAATATTTTTGTAATAAATTATAGTTTTTCATTATGCTAAAGAAAAATATTAGGAAAATCGAAAAATTGCATTTTCAAAGTACCAATTTGTTATCAAAAAAAGTTCTTTATCCTAAATATCCTGCGTGACCCTTTTTATGCGAAAAATGTATACAGACATAAAAAAATAAAAACACCATGTTGAAATCAATATTATATTCCTTGTTTTGCCCAGCATATAAAAGCCGACCAGTAGGGGGTGTAAGTAAGTGTCTACTTAATTTATCGGATAGGATACTGGTAATGAATGTATTGAATTTGAAAGTCATTTTTTCAATAAAAAGATTTTGAGTAGAACTAGGTACAGTAAAAAAAAAAATTTACCATTTTATGATGTCAGTACCATTCTATATATTATTTCAATAATACAATATTATATTATAGTAAATAAGTCAACTTTATTTTTTATTTTCCAATTTGTATAGTATTATAGGCTCACAGACCAAAGTGGCTAAAAAATTTTAGAAAAAATATTAGTTAATATTAAAGAAGAACAGGAAAATATGAAAAGGTAATTGGATGAATTATAAAGTAAATAGCAATGTATTAAAGCGGAGAAATATAAATTGGTTTTCAAAAAGCAAAGATCGGGAAAAGTAAAATATATATAGTCATTATGCAAATGGTAGTTTTTATTTACGTTTAAGAAAACGACTGGAAAATAAAATAAACGACCTCTTTAAATTATCATTTAGAACGAACTTGCTATCAAAATATTTTTCACTCCAAAAGAGGTTATAGGCTTCTTCTATCCGAAAATTTGCTTCCAGAAAAATTATGAAAATGATTGTTTTTGTTTCTAAAAATTACTATCCCGTTATTTCAAAATTAGAATACCTACTAATTTAATATAATATTTTACACATCTACATAATTATATACTAAATGTATGGCATATCAAACTATTTTTATTGACTTTGATATTATGGAAGGTCCGGCATGGTAATAAGGATAGAGGTGCCTTTAGATATAACTTTAGTTTGGTTCTGTACACTAAAAATTATATGCACATTGTAAATATATTTACTGGCTACAATAAGATTAAGTCGGTTGAAATTTAATTAGCTGTACATTGACTGCATTCATACTTAAGTCATTTAATTCGATTGTAATTATTATTGTACTTTGTATATTGCACAGGAAATTCGTCACCCACGAGAGAAAAAACGCGGATACGACGATCGTAATCGCAAGTTTTGAAACGTACCTACCTAAGTAGTTTTATTAGTTCCTACGGCCAGTGATGATACATATTTTATCGTTTCAATATTTAATGCGTATTAATTACCGTGTTCGCATATTATAAATAGGTAGGTACCTACCTATATTTATAATATTATCCTGCACGGGTTCATTTCACATATGAAAACTATCGTATTTTTGGATAATTTATACTCTATAACCATTGAGTTTGAATTTGCAGTCTTTAAAGTTTAAATGTATTTTCACTTTTGTGTCCACACTACAAAATATTTGACATTTCACATTTTTCTACATAATACAAGCTGTTTGAAATAACATAATTCTAGTGTTTTGATCGAATGATTTGTTTATTCTATATAATAAATTATTTCTTAACACAGATTAACATAATATGGAATTTGTACAATAAGCATTTATATATATTCGTATTTTATGGCAAATATTTATATTATTTTAATTTTAATCATAAGCAATTCTTATTATAATATGGAGAAAACAAATTATGAATTATTATGTGTATAGAATATGTGCTAGAATAGACCAACCCATATCACAGATTAAAATATAATATACCTAGTACCTACGTAAGATATTCCTTAGCTAGATTTATATTTACTGTCGGTTATTTAATATTAAGTCCATCACTTTTTTTTTAAAATTTATTATAAATTTGGTTGCAATCGCATTAGTTTTGAATATCATTATCATGTGTACAAAAGTGATTCCAGATTTGCTTTGGTTTCATTTAAAATAAAAATTGGACGAATGCGGATACTCGATAGACACTGGTTTAAAATAATTAAGAGACGAAATAGGTAGGTGGACATGTGCTAGGCTAAACGAAACGGAATAGTATAGATATATCAAATAATACGTTATGTATTCACTCGATATTACTAAAACTTTTTAACAGATATTTTTAACGGAATATAATCATGTTTTTATGTGGACGCTGAAAATTAATCCCGTGTAAAAAAAAAAAAAAAAAACGAAATTACACTACGAGACAGAAAACGCAAAAAGTAGGTGTTTTAGTATTATAACTTTCTAAAGATATTTTGATTTTTTCACCATTTCAAATTTTAATTGCACGACGTGATTTACGTTAGTAGTACACGATGCACATAAACCCGAAATCTCATCATCCTTGTACTATTATAAGAGTCCAAAAATAAATTTATAAAATAATAAATATGTAGATATATATATATATATATATTTACGTGGTGTATGTATGGGTAGTACAATGCACGTTCAATATTAGGCGTTATTTTCTATGCGGTTTCATCGAAATCAATATTATATACATGTATAATAATTCAGATACAATCAAAATATCTTATGTGAATGATTGTCTATATATATGCGAATATTTTGTATGTTCTTCTTCATACAGGATCCAACGATCATAGCCAATGATTTACGGCTGAGTAGAATATTATAATATAGGTAGTTGATTTGAAATATCTTATAATTTATCGTCGTATCTAATGAGATAATTGATCCGTGATAATACCTATAGGTATCTAAGATACTTTTAGATAGATTACAAGACTATTACATTTAGTTTTTTTTTTTTTTTTGGAGGGGATTTGAAATGTGTTTTATAATAATATTTATAACCAATACAGCGAATTTTTATTTTAGTAGTATAAAATATGCATATAAAAATAAGTTTATTTATTACAAATTTTTGTATAAATAAAATTTAGAAATGCTGTTCAGATATAATAAGTACAGTTGTGGCGGAAGTTGGTCCATCGGCCCACCGGCCCTCGGACAGGACAGTGTAGTACTATATTATTTTAGATGTGAAAGTAAAGATAAATCATTGCATTTCGAAAAACGATTCTGAGCGAAGTTTTGTATAACAATTTCTCGTTATTTTCGGCAGGTTTTACTTTATGTTTTAGAAAACCATTGAAAAATTCGAAAAAATTACCAACTACAATAAATTGTTTTCATTATAAAAAGCTCAACGTTTTTCTCCTTGAAAATTCATACTCAACTTCTTCTACCCAAAAAAGTGTATGCATACACCTATATTTATTATATATTATCATTACAAATTACAAATTAAAATTAGTCGCGTATATGTATTTATAGCTAGAAAGCATTATATGTATTTATGTATACTATCGTTTGAATACTATTGATTTTTATATCTGGCGGAAAAGTGAATCGGTGGAAAAGGGAAAGGTAAAGTGATTTTGGAGGAAAAGTGAATATTTTTTTATTTTTTTTTTTTGGCGGAAAAGGGGCCCGCTGTTATAAACTATATCAGTAAGATATTAATTATTTTATTATATTTTATATACAAATAATATAAATATACAATTGGTTTTCAAACATAAAACTATGATTTACTTATGAAAATTGACCGAACAGAGGGAAAAAATATCATAATATTCATAACCCCACTCTCCTCCCTGAAATATGAGTAGATATAAGTAATTTTTTGAATGAGCAAAAAATAATTAAGGTCATCGACTTCTTTCTGTTTTCCGTTTTACCATTATGCTGTCTCTCACATTGGGCATTTAGTCGACTGACAATCCGATTTGGCTGACTGAAGCATCTTTGGTGGGGGGGAGGGAATTGCTCCCCTACCTCCCGCTAGTTATGCTCCTGTCTATACAGGTCATTCATTTTTCTATTCTGAAGATAGTGAATTCAAATTAAAAAATGTACATAATGTATATTAGGTATATATATTATTATTATTTATATTTAATCATAGATGTACTCGTATAAGTATGATATAGATAATCATTTACGATTGCAAATTAAAATTAGTATTTATACAATAATAATCACACTACCTAGTTTATTTAATTAAAAAAAATAAATCGGAGAGATTCTGTAGGATACTATAATCTTTGGGTTATCGTATTATCGTATTAGTGCGGCACAACTAAATGGATTCCGTGTTCCTTGACGTATGAAATATATTATAGTATCCAATGTATATTTTGTCGAAAAAATTTATATAATATATTTCATATCAGAATATTCTGATGAAATTTGTTTTGAGATAAATTGGATTTTGCACTATAAATATTTTTGTATACATATTTCGATAAAAGAACTGTGATAAATGTGTTGTTCAAAATTTTTCTTTGACTTATACTTTAGTGAAATTCTTATTGTGCCACTCAAAGGTACAGATTGTGTATATACTTCTGAAATATATACTATAAACACACAATTTTCAGTCCTGTATTAATATAAAATAATATAGCCTATATAAGGACTGAATACCTAGGTCGATCAGTCGATGGTTGGTGGATACGTGGTATAAATATGTACGAGTATATTATGTATACCTAGATAACGTTCACGGGTGCACGTCAAATGAATATGTCTCATCATTCGAAAAATGAATCCTACAACAAGTATACGTTCATATCCTATATTATCTAGAACCAGCCCTCGGAGTTAATTAGTTCAAATTAACTAATTCAAACTAAGTTCAAAATCTAAAAACGAAGCATAAAAAAAGTTCAAGTTTTGTTTGAATCATATTTTTTTGAATTTAGTTTATATTTTCTTATTTTCAACGAACTTGAACTTAATTTTAGTAGTTCATTTTACTTTAAAAGTTTAATGATAGATATTTAATAATATTCTATATTAAGAAACATTATTTGTAAAAAAAAATTTTTCCATACAATTTTTCCAACTTTATTTGATAAAAATATTAAATTATTTAAATTAAGTGAAGTCAATGATGATAATTCATGTTTTTAGTTAAAATTAATAAAAAAAAAAATATATTATTGAAATAATTAGAAAATTTTTGAAAAATGAACTTCATGATGAAATGAAGTTAATTTACTAAAAACTTGAACGAAACCAATTTATTTAAAAATAATGATCTAGTTCATAAATTAGTTCGTATTTTAAATTAACACCGAGGTCTGTCTAGAACCTATAGAATATTTTATACTAATCACATTTCGGCCTTTCACTTCAATTTGTTGTGCTTCTGTGATTTTACAAATAAATCGACTAACATTACCTTGCCGTTTTTAGGTTGTGGGTAGGTGTTATATTTATTTAAGCACTCATATGCAGGTTTTAGATTATAAAATATTTCCACCGTTTTGTGAAATTAGTAAGTACATATTCTTTATATACATACCTACGTCATTATCTACAAATATATTTTGTTAAGTTAGTGTAGTTCGCAGTATTTTATGAACAATTTTATCTGTCGGTGTTTTAGAAGAAACAAGTTCGGAAAGCCCACTCTACGAGCATGCCAAATTCCCGGTTTCTAAACGTATTTCAAACAATAGACTAAAAATATTATAAAACAAAACGAATAATACAATCTCCCTATATAGTAACCAAATCGCCAATCGAAAATATTTTAAACTAAGGACAGACGAATAGGCGGATACAACGGTCGTATATATAAAGTGTCTAAGCTTATATATATTTAGAAACCTAAAAACTGCGTAGGTATATACTCGATAAAAAATTTCGTATTTTAACCCCATTTTTTTGGTATTTTATAATAATTTTTAGCTGCATATTTTAAATATGTATAATTCAGTCTTTATATAGTTGTAACAGGTATAACGCATACTGTTTGAAATAGTTTTTTTGGTAAATATTTAATGTTTCCTATATATATATATATATATATATTGTTTTACGAGAAAATACGAGAAAAAATTACCTATTTTTTTTTTTTTTTTGACGTATCGTTGTGTGTAATGTACTCATAAATGTTGAATCATTCTAGGAACAACGCAGATAGTATATGTGTTATAATATATTATTACAACTGGAATGTGGAATATTATATTATAGTAATATGGTGTTGAGCTTTATACTCTTAGATTTAGAATCTCATTATCATCAATCATCGTTTTTCATGTTCCCGGGTTTATATAATTTATAAAATGTTGTTTTATTAAGATAGGACGGACGCTACATCGATGATTTTCATCGATAAAAACATGTTCACGCAAAACTGTTAAAATAGATTCTTAAAGGGATTTTAGAGTTAAAATAGATTCTTAAAGGGATTTTAGAGTTAAAATACTTATTATCAAATCGATAGAGGACAAAATTCTGAAGTGAACCTTATTTGGAATTTTTAATTCAATACTTGAAAAAAAAAGCTATGAAAACTTGAGAAGTAAAAAAAATATTAGTTTTTTTTTATAACTACAATAACTTTTTTCTAACTAATAAATTAAAAAACCGATATGAGGTTCACTCCGGAATGTTATCCTTTATTGATTTGATAATAGGTATTTTTACTCTAAAATTACTTTGAAAACCCATTTTAATACTTTTTTGTAAATATGTTTTTTTTAATTAAATATCGTGATTACACAATAATAAACAGTGGTAGAGACATCGGATCAATTTTAAATTACTTTTAAATCGTAATTAAATATTTTTAAATTGTGTTCTTATACTTCTAAAAATTTCTTAAAAATTGCTTATACACAATCCCTTAAAGAACGAGTGTGTACCGACCTTTTAATTGTAACCGTTTAAACCGTTTGTGTAAGTATATTTGACAAGCAACTCATCAGTCATACTAGAAAATTTAAAGCATTATTCGTGGTAATAATAACGTATAAACTACAGTAAATATGTAATTAAAAATAATTCTTTAAATCAAACATGGACTCAAATTAGTTAAGTTGAATAAACACAAGGGACTTCAATTAAAAGTTCGCACTAACTTAAATTCTGAACTTAGTTAAAAAAAAGTTGGTTTTTCGATTTTTTTTTTACCTATACGTATATTGTTATATAGAAAAGTTGGCATTATAATTTTTTATACACCCAGAATTTTTTTTAAAAATATTGTGTGAATATTAAATTAAAATTTTAATGAAATGCTTTTCAAATGTTGAATAAATTATAATAGTTCGGCAAGAATTGTTTGTTTTTATTCCTAGCGTATTAATCGAACGATAATGCAAATTAACTATAAGAAGTACGGCAAGTTGGGGCAGGAAGTACTTCGTTTGTCTGGTAGGATACTGGTAGTGGTTATACTTATTCAATTTAAAAACTACCAAAACTTGCCAAAAAATGTAGGTTAATGTGATCTAAAATGTAATGACAATTAATAATATATTATAAATTTCAGTGACGTCAGTTTGTTAAATTTAAGCCAAAATTACGTAAATATACGATCAGTTTATTTATTTTCTAATTTCTCGTGGTTTACTTATATACGTACGAGTATACTGTATAAACAAGTATTATTGAAAATCATCATATTTACCTACATCAATTCACGTACTGTTCGCCTCGTACAGTGTTTCGAAGTTTGTTATTTTTATAAAATCGTAGAAATATTATTGCGTCAAACTTATGGTGAATCCCATTTTTAGTATTTTACGTTTGTAAAAAATATCCATAATAATATTAATAAAAAAAAAAAAAAAAAAACCAGTTTAAAATAGGTTTACTTACTAAATCCCGGTTATAAATATGTCACTTATACCTATATAGTTGTGTCACAAACCGGTAAATTTCTCCTGAATAAAAATCAATGTGAACTATGGAAATCGTAAATACAAATAGAAAGGATATCCGATACACGAGTGTATTGCGTATTATGACAAACCCCATAATTTTGGTAATTTATGAGTAGAATGCTCAATATACGATCTTCAATCGCACTGTGCATTCGTACACTAATGATATCGAAAACGATAAATGTCGGTAAATAATTATTATCAAACACAATATGTAGTAAAAATAAAAAAAATATTTAATATATACAATAATACATAAATTAATACAATGACTGTAACGAGTCGAAAAGCGTATATAAATATATATATATATATATAGTAGTACGAGAACTTAACTAAAAATGTGATGTATAAATAAATTTGCATTTAAAACAAAACGATAAAAATGGAATTGACTATGTACAGCGGTAGGTAGGTGTATACCTTTAAATATTCGTTTTAATAACTTATCAAAAGAGTCGATTTGGTCGGCGATCAAACTTGCACTAATGGATACTTCATTTCCGGTACACTTGTTGAGTGACATCAAGTCAGGAGATTATGTATTCAGGAAATACTGTAGCCAGTCGGAAGAGGACGAAAACGATATCCCGTGTGTGTATGGCTCGATATGGCAGGATTTCTGTTAATTGTAAGTCCACCGGGTGCCCGGCATCTCGTAAAGCGTTTCAAACGGCGACACGTAACGCAAGTATCGTTGTTGGCCGTTTTCGTCGCCGTAATGTGCTTGTTGTTGTTGTTGTTGTTGTTGCTGAATCTGTTGTTGTTGTTGTTGTTGCTGCCGGTAGCTCTGCTGTATGGCGTCGGACAGCACGTAACGATGACCGCCGGCGCTGAGCACCGTCTCTCCGGGTTTGGCGCCCATGTACGCCGATATTTCGGCCAACGTGAGCCGATCGTCCGACCCGTCCGCGTCCGCGTCCTGGGATGGGACGTCCTTCTCTGTGACGGGCGACGTGGCCGCCGGGACAACGGCCGTCACGGTCGCTTTCACCGCGTCGATCATCTGCTGCTGCTGCTGCTGCTGCTGCTGCTTGTCGGACTTGTCCTTGGGCCGCTTGTACTTGGAACTGTACACCAACTGATGGTGCCGTTTGTCGAAACCGTCCGAGTACAGTTCCTGGTGCTTGTTGGCGAAGTGTGCGTCCATGGCTTCGTGCACCAGCTGCCGGAGCTTGTCCATCGGGTCGGCGGTGGCGACGGTGGTCGCGACGACCGGCGGCGTGGGCCGGCTGAACGCCACGCGCAGCGGCACGTCCACGTATCCGGTGGCGGCGGGACGTTTGCGCGTCCGGCCGGACGGCGCCCCGATGACGGCCACCGGTACGGCCGCGGCCATCGATCCCGTGGGCCCGTACGACGAGTACGCCATGGCCGGTTCGTGGACGAATTCGTGTTCGCCGTAGTCCAGCGACACGGACTGCGGCGCCGACTCGAAACCGTCCTCGTAGTCCATGCCGCCCGCCGAGTCCACGTAGTTGACGTGCTGCGCGCGCATCGGTTGCGTGGGCAGCCTCCTGTACCGGTTCTTATGTAGCATCTGCGGTACGGTGGGCCGGCGTCGCGGCCTGGGACGCCTGCCGTATTTGATTTTCTTCAGCCGCTTCTTCAACGAATAGTTCGGACCTTTGTTGTACGCCCGGCGCTGAGCCAACTGTTGATACTCGTACGCGTTCACCGGTTGGTAGTACTGTTTCCCGGTCCGCCCGGCGGCCTTTACCGCGGACACCGCCGTCGACGAATCGTGACCTTCGGCGTGGTCCCGGTCGACCTGGATCACTGCGGTCCGTTGGTCGCTCAGCTCGATCCGATGATGTTCGTCGCCACTGCTGGCCACCGCCTGCAAGTCCCTGTCGTGTAACACACAAGGCGTATTATATTAGTGGCACGATTAGTGGTTGCTATAATACGCGCAGCGGCATATATTATGCGGTGGTTAGGTATATATGGGTATATCAGCAATGCAATGCTGGACATTCACGAGTTCATATACGATAGAAGTTGAGTTAATTTTAATTTTTAACTTGACTTTTTATAATTGATTTTTGATAACTGAACTTATTTTTGGTTATATTAACTTTTAAATAACGAGTTACTTTTTTAAATTAAAACTCGGTTGAGTTGAATTTTGAAATAATTGATACATTTTGATTTCATATCGTGTCTATATTGTCAAAATGGTCGAGTAAAAATAAAATCGTTTTTGTCGTTCCGAATAATTATTGTATTTGTAAGAATTATTTATTTCCCGAAAATATAAATAAAACAAGAATACCGGTACTTATATATATCATATAATAATCTCCCCGTAATATAAATTGAGGAATATATTAGATTTCCCAACAATAAACAATATTTAGGTAGGTACTAACTTGCAATGACCGACTTCCACTTGTACAAATTAAAACCTACTAATTAAACATTTTTATGAACCTATTTGTTGTTAATTTTAATAATAATTATTATAAATACATTTTAGTATTTTCAATTATATTATGTTAATGATTTTTAAAAATATCTAAATGTTTAAAGTTATAATCTAAGAAAATTTCCAAAAAATAATAGATTTCCATTATAGGTACTTGTATATCTCAAATGTTATACTGACTGATACAAAAAAAAAAAAAAATAATTGATTAAGTTAATAAGTTATTTTTTTGAACTTATTTTAATCGTTAAGAAAAAAAATATCTATTGACTTTTAACTTTTTTTATTTTTTGCTATTAACTTAATTTAAGAAAACGCTACACACCCATTTTAGCTGTATTATAATACGTTCATGCTCCATACATAACTTACAACTTCTCTCTTAGTAATCAGAGAGTCAAAATTTTTACAAAATGTGAAAGATGAGAATGAATATTTACTATGCCGTAGGGTGGGATTTTATTTAGTTAAAATTTTTTTTTAGGTTTTTTTTTTCATTTTAAAATTTCATAACAATTGCCTATACAAAACCCCTTAAAAAACAGGTATGTAGCGTCCTTTTAACTGAGTTAAAAAAATCATTAACTTGTCCAGCATTGGACATTTGTATTTAACAATCCAGTGTATAAATAAACTTTGACTAAAATTGGGTCTTGGAGTGATATAGGATCAATGCGATCGATATAAAATTACTCTGTATTCAATTTTGGAGTCTTAAAATTATGTAGTAGTCAAACTACATAATTAATTTTAATAAATAGCTCAAAATTTGGAAAAACATGTTTTCAAAATTTTATCACGTTAATATATTACAGTACCTATTAAAATACATATTATTGTGTTTACACCACTAGTCTTTTAAAAAAGTATTTTGAAAACATTACAATATAATCATAATGTATGTATCGAATCAAAATTGATTACGAACATTTTCGTCATTTTATACCGAAATTTATATATAATAACTGGTTATAAAACAAAGAATTGACTCGGTAACTAATTTTAGGACCTTTTAAATATAATTGGAGTAATGTACGACTGATATTGTATTACATTTTCAGGTCTAAGACTTTAAAATGAATCCATTAATAACTTGAATATCTTAAAATTTATAATTGCTCTGAGTGACCAAAATTCGGGAAACTATTTTCTGAACATTAATTCATGGATTACGTTAATTCTGTGTTTAAAAACATTTTTGTTGATGAAAATTTCCAGTCTTTAGAATCATTATTTACGGAATTACGAAGAAATAACAATAGTCAATTTTATTGAAATCGTAATTTTACCGTTTTTACGTAATTGTTTGGTTATTTTTTGTTACACGTTAAAAAACTATTAGGAAAAACGAAAAGCTACATACTTCAAGTACCGACCAGCTACAATTGGCTACTGGAAAATGGATAAGCATATAATGATTTTTGTTTTAATACTCCTTTTACTAGAATTTTTGGGTATAAATATAAAAAACAATAAAACAAGAAAAAATTAATAATAATAAAAACATATCATTGTAAAACCAATATATTCCTCGCTTTGCTCTTAAAATCTGAAATTGAGTGAAATTTGTAAAAAAAAATCTTAAAACAGATAATAATAGATTATAAGAAATACTTTAGATTTAAATTGAAAAAACAACGAAATTATTATCTTAAAATATCTCTAAAATGTAAAAATGTACTTTATTTACTCTATTTTATGGTACTTATATTAATATACTTGTATAAACCGTAAGCAAATACATGTTATAACATGTATTTATATATTATAACCTACCTATAATTTACATCAAAAGTCATTGAAGTGGAATAAAATGTTACTGAATTTTA
This sequence comes from Pemphigus obesinymphae, assembly GCA_025469235.1. Lineage (NCBI taxonomy): Eukaryota > Metazoa > Arthropoda > Insecta > Hemiptera > Aphididae > Pemphigus > Pemphigus obesinymphae. Next base: position 122,836 of record JAIPRL010000298.1, on the reverse strand, counting down.
TTGTTTACCTTTATAGCTAATACTCGCACTTAATATTTTTAAATTATTTCTGTAAGAAAAATACGTATGTAAGTATAATGTAAATTAGAGATCTGGGATGATCTTTTGAAGATAATCCGTTCGCGACGTTACTGGTTGCATGACAGCGCCTAAAATAACTAAAATTCCATACTGTATGTGTAATTTCCAAATAATATATAGACCTAGCTATTCATAGAGACTATGTATTTAAAATGTCATTGCCAAATTTTCATCAATATTTTAGAAGAAATTTGAAAAATACTTTTAAATACTTACACTAGTTTTGTGTACCTACATTTTAGTATAATTGTAAAGAAGAGTTGTCTAATTTAACGTAGCCCACCCAAGTTTCCCTATACAATTTCGGAACTTCTACCAAATATCATTAGTTCTTCTTAATTTGTAATAGTTTACAAGTCCTTTATTGAAATTTTCTAATTTCCCTATAGGTATATATAAATTTAATTTGTATATAGCTACCTAACCCTAAATATAGTAACCCCTACAAGATTTTTTCATTGCGTTTGTCCACCCAAAATATTGTCTAAGAACTTTAAAATTTGAATTCAATTTATTTGGTAAAATATTTTGTTAAATGTTTTTACATTAGGTCTTTAAAATGACTTTTAACTGAAAAAAATGGTGAAACAACCAATTATAAATATACCGTTATAAAATGCTAAGATAATTGTTCCATAATTTTTAACGTTTTTCAATAATTGCTATTAATTATTTTTTAAAGATACTACTTTGGCCGACAAAATGAATGATTTTCATAATCTACTCGAGTAGAATGAATTTTGTTACTATTTACCTACAAAATACAAACTGTACACTTTATAGAGTTTCGTATTATTTCGGGCTCTAAAAATCTCTTTTTTAGTCACTGTATAATGTGTGAGTTATTGGCAATTGGAAAATCATAATATTTGTTGATGATCACAAGAAAATATTTTAGATAAAGAAATTATTTTATTATAATTAATGGGAAATATGTTAAATTGAATCTTATATTAATATTTATATGTATGACTATTGAAAATCTAATAACTTGCTCTAAAACGAGGAGAAAAAAGGTCAGAACAAAAATTCGGCATCGGTCGTTTTCATCCAGTGACCTTATTTTTCCTGAAAAATAATAGTCCGTTTGGGCGAGAGGTCGAGGGATAGATAAAATATGAACTGTAATTTGATTTACTTTTATTTCATCGCATTCTACTCTTCACTCTCCCTCCCCGTCGTAGATTTTTTTCACCAAGATTTAGTGTTGATTTTACTTTGTTTGGATAAAAACATCGTTTTATTTTAATTTATCAATCCAATCAGTAATCACAATTCATTGCAGAATAAAATACGTATCATCGTATACAAATCACATAATTAATCTTGATAAAAACGAGAATGAAAATATTGTTTTTCATTTGTGAAGTGAAATCTCGCCTAATATTTGAAAATATTTTAGTAGCCATTCGTCCAATTCGTATTTCTTAGTAGATAAAACTCACTCAAAAGGATTATGTTTTTGTATAAAACTTAGACTATAAAAGAAATATGACTATTCATCTAAATGGGCTATTTTTTTGGTAGACTTGATCAAACAGACTGCCCCTCAAAAATTGATCAAGATTCAGAAACTATCAAAATCGAAAAATTAAAAAAAAACATTTTGTCGGGAAAAATCAATTCCAGAGTCCTATATTTTATAAAATGTACCTACAGTAAAAAAAAAAAATGTAAGATAATGTCGTTCCCAGTATATTGTCTATTTCTTGTAGTTTTCTTATAAAAAGTTTTCGAATTTCATTGTTCCCCAAATCGTATTGTCCCCGAAGGATAATTTTACTAAAATTTTCTATTTCTAAAAATTAGATTTCATAATATATTGATGGTTTATCCGGTCAGTAGGGGACGGGAGCATTTCGCTCGTTTTGTAGCATATTGGTAGTAGATATATTGAATTTTAAAGCAATCTTTCTTTCAATAAAACAATTCTGAGCGAAACTTCGGTGTATATAACATTAGTATTACTATCTGTAATAACAAATAATATATTCAGTATATTTTATCAAATTTTATCATCGTTTTAAACTCATATTATTTCATATTAGTTATTACTAATCCTGTATTATATTTTTAAAACTTAAAAAATTACTATTAATATTTATATGGCCAATAAAAAAATACGACTTCAATATACATAATATTACTTATAAAGTAATAATATAAAAAAGTATAATATAAAAAAGTTATAATATACTAAATATTACTATAAGTAAACTAGTAAGTATTTGGGTGTACATTTCAAGTTTTTGGCATTTTAATGTTCCAATAATTTATATTAATTTTGTTGGTAGTTATATATATATCACCTATAAAGTCGGTAACCATGACTATATAGTTTATTTGTTGTTTTATAATTTTTAAAAATTTTTCGTGATGTTTTCCTTATAGAAGGTAGTTTTTTCTACGCTTTAGATAACTATACTTAGAAAATCAAAAACGACCTCTATAAAGCACCTAACTAGAACGAATTTTCTATCAAAAATCTCTATACCGAAAAAAACTCTTACTTTACTCTTTCTGTCCGAAAAAAATGTATATAGGTACACGAAAAAAAAATTTATATTTTAGTTTTTTTTGTTAACTGTTAACAGTTGGTATATGAAGACTACACGATTTTTCAATTGAATATAATGCTGTACATAAGGTATATTATATTCCAGCTATTCAATTCTGGTGACGATTGCCTGGGGTACCTCTAGAGGTCGCATTCGATAAACTGGTTTTTTACGTTTCCGAGCCATCGATCGAATCCCATATCCGTACGCGGTCTTCTTTATAGTTCACAATTTGTATACACATTCATATCGCCTAAAGGACTATATAATAATACGATACTTTTAATCGTTCCTTCTATGGTTTATATCATAGACGTTTTAACGTGATAATCATTGAAAATAAATATAAAATATGTAGGTAACGCTATGGTGGCGTATACCCCATCAACGGTTTCGATTTGCGATTTTTTTTTTTTTTCTTTCGTTCCAATTAACTTATTAACTAATATATGTACTTACGAGAATTTAATGTGTTTTTTTTTTTTTTAAATAAAATACCAATCGTTATATTAACAGAGATTTTGTTTTCAAAATATAATTTGACAGATTAAATATACTTACGTGCATTGAACAGTAACCACCAGGAACGACAGCAAAATTAACATCTGAAATTTATAAAATAATAATTTAGTAATAATTATATATGTGGTATAATAATACCGGTATGTTTATAACTATATATATAAACTATATATATTTATATATATTATATAAGCTATAGTAATTTATCATAATTCAATTAAGGTAATTTGATTTAATATAATTTAATTTAACCGTTCACTGGTTGAAAATTGGTTAAATCTTGTGAGTACCTATATGTATAACTGCCTACCAAATATTATGTTAGGTATATTGGTTTAATATCATAAAGAGTCATGCAGTTATATCAAGATTTCTCTTCAGTTACAGCATTGAAATACTATTAGTTAAATTCAATAAATTTGTTATAAAACCATGTAACTATTTCGGGTTATATAAATATAGATCTTAAATTTTTGTATTCATATTAAAATACATTTGATTATTATACTACATATTTTTATAAATCCAAAATCACAAAAATATTGTAATTTTAACCGTGTGTATGTAATAATAATTCAACAACTGCAGTATTTGACAATGACAACATAATAATATCGTGGAAATGTGCTTACATGGTTAAAACATAAATGCATATCATTTTTCATGATTTTGGATTTATAATAATTTGTGTACTTAGGTAAGTCATTATGCTGTTGTATATTATAATAACGAGTTTTACAGACATAGTTAAAAATAATTCAATATAATCAGTTTTTAAATTAAAATATTATTTCGCATTGTAGACTGTAGTAAAAATTAAAATTATTATTATGTGCCAAACGCAACTAATGGGTATTTAAATTTTTTTTTTTTTTAAAAATCAAGTTCTTATACGGATCATATTTTAATGAGTAAAAGGTATTTATAGTAAAAAAATCATTGACATATATTAATTATATTAGTTGTGTTCGTATAACTTACTTTAGATTAATATTTTATGTACCTATAACTGTTATAGTATCTGCTTAAAAATAAAAAATACGTCAAAATGTCTTATCTAGAATATGTTTTTTAAATATTGTTTATTTTTAGGTTATCATATTCAATGTTCCTTATCAATATCCAATTTTAATTATTTTTGTAGTATAAAAATAAAAAAAGTATACAGTTATATGTATTATACGCATAATCGAAAAAACTATACGATGTATTAAGTATGTAATTAATTTGCTTAACTAAAACCTATCTAATTAACGAATACTGTTACATTAAATTTTCAGAACGAATAAATTAAATTAAAATGAACGAATAACATTATAAGACATTGCGTGATTCGTAATATATAATGTTACTTAATCATGTTTTTTATGTATGTAAATATATCACTATTGACAATTGAATACAAAAGTATAAATAGTTTAGAAATATTTTTGAAAAGCTGTAATTTAAAATGATGAACGTTATAAAAAAATATGATAGTTAAAAATCAAAATGTTTTATATAAATTGTGTTTATATGAGTTTATATTTAACCAATGAATATTAGACTAGGCGAATTTGTAATTGAAAAAGTATTTAGTTATTAGTTATAGTTATTTAAGAAAAAAAAAACAAATTGTCGTAAATAAAATATACAGTTTGTTTTTCATATCAAATTTTGTACAGACGAAAAAGATAAATAGATTTATACACTTGAATATTATTATTTTAGGAGTTATGCCAAATGAAAATATTTGTTAGGTACGTATATACGTATATTTATTATGTTATATATTGGACGAAAATTAATTTTATGAACAAATTAGAAATATAATAATAATGCCCGGTTGTTTAGTAGATTGTAGTAAAGTGAAAAATAAAATTTCGAGTGTCTACTCACCATTGCGTTATCCGTTATCATGGTCGATATTCGAAATAAGTCCAAAACGGGACCAATATATTTTGATTTCTGACTGGCTGATATTCTCGATTTGTTTAGTATTATAAAACGATCTATACCGATCGAGTACAACACATCGTCGAAATTCGTACGTGATCAATTGTTTTTAAATTTCGATTGAAACCATATATATATAATATATAATATAATATAATAGTTATTTATTATACCGACACGAATATATATATGTATATATATAATATTACCCGAAATCGAACGAGAATCGCATCGTAAAACTAATATAGAACCGCGACCACGTTTGCGGTAGACCGTCGGCGTTGGATCTAAGACGCGATGACCTCTAATTACGATCTTTTATAAGCTTCGGACGGTATGGGTTACCTATACCGCGGTCGTGGTATTGCGAGGGAGTCGGGTAGGGAGCGGATATGCACTGGCAGGCTTTCCACAAATCGCACGAACCATACAACACTATAGGCCACGACAAGAATTTCTCCCATTTCACTTAAGTATGAGAGTATACATGAATGCCTACAGGTGGTTTGGAGGGAAAATGGTATAAACTTAAACAAAAACAAATAAACTCATCTATACCTACTGCATTGCACGTATTTGGCGTAAACTTTGTGTGGATAATATGACCACATGCAGATATATTGTTGTTACATAATATAATGGAAGGTATAATAAATATATGTACCATAGAAAATAATATTTGAAAACATTCTATTACGTGGACAATTTATAAGGACAACGGATAAAAGTAATGGAAATGAACAATCGGAACAATATTTTTTTTGGATAATAAATAGGTATATTTTTAAATGTCTATTTTCTTTATATCAGTAAATTTTTTTTTTTTTTTTTGCGTTTCTTTAGTTATAGGTACTAATTTCCAAGATTTTAATTATTGTACCTATAAGTATATATAAGATAAATAAATAAATATATATAATATATAATAATAATAATAATAATAATAATAATAATAATATGAAATATATAATAATAGATAAATAAATGGCCTATAAACAATTATTTTTATAAATTTTCGGTAATTTTTTCAGTCGCACGGTAAAAAAAAACCTATCCCCTGAATACGTTCAATTCTCGTATCCACCCCAAAAAATTTTTCAACGAAAAATAATTTAGAAATCCTGTTATTCCAATCGTGCCGATTTTATTCAGAAAAAATTGCCCTATTTCGCCGAATAAAATGATACGAGTTTAAGTTTAAAATTAAATTATAAATATATTGTAATTTAAAATATGGGCAAGTTAGTGAAAAAATTAACTGGTAGGTATATTAGTTAAGTTAAATAACCAGTTACAATTTATTAATAGTTAACAATAAATAAATTAAACTCGATAAGTTTAAATTTAAATTGAAAAAAATATTCATTTAACCGAGTTAAAATAATTTTAATAGATAATCTATAATAAATACAAAGAAAAACTGAAATTTGAGTTTTTTAATTATTTTAATATTCTACAAAATTTAATAAATGGCAATTATTTAAATATCGATTAAAACATAACGAGCTCCTGAGAATTTAAAAAATTTTGCTATTCCTAATGTATTATATGAAAGATAATAACTGTAAAATGTCAAGGTAATGCCATACAAATTTAAAAGCTATAGACACCTAGTGAAGCTCATTAGTTAATGTTGAAATTAATTAAATATAGTTGAGTTTAAAATTCGAAAGAGAATTGACTTCTTGTAATTGTCAATAAATTCCACTGATATTCGCAAATTTTAGGGTGAAAATAAATTAAAAATATACGTAAACTCCACTGACCACAAAATTGTGTATAAATATTACTTTTCAATTATTTCTTAATGATTATTATAAAATCATATAAAAACCGAAATCTTCATTGATTATTATAGGAAGTACAATCAAGAGCTCAATATATATTATAAAGTGAATAAAAAAAATTAAAAATCAACAAAAAAAACATACATTTTTAAAAAACCGTGTCAGTGAAGTTTACATATTTATTTTTACACATAAACAAATCGTACAGACTGAATTTACATTCAAGGTACTTATATTTACGTGAAAAAACGTATCGATGGAGAATTTACACGTAAAAAAGGCACATTCGGCGGAATTTATGCATACGTGCGTCCATTAATGCCCACCTTTGCAGAATACATAATTTTATTATATATACGTATGACGCGAATAACAGCAGAGCCCAGGAGAGTGGAGACGTCGGGTGGAGGTTCGTTAAAAGTCTCCCAAATTATTTACTTTTCCCTATAAACATATTGCTATAAATAATGGTATTATTATTATATTCACAATTTCGTCGTCTTTATAATATCAAAATTTGTAATAAAATAACATTTACATTACGAACATTACACGTATTACTTGCCGAAATATACGAGTAGGTGTTTGAATTATATATATATATATATATATTATTTATAAGTATGTGATTTGTCGATTTGCCAACGATTCGTTTCGTTGACACACAAACTGATTTTGTTCGGTATTGAAAATTTCGATATTTTTCAAAAACATCTAAAATAGTCGTGTGCGTGTAAAAATACGTATATAATATGTATACTTTACGAGTGAAAATAATTCATTATGTATCAGTCGGCGCAGTCGTAGTAGAGCATATAATATTTAGACAAATTTCCATGATTGCATCGTAATATTATTGTCATCGCACGATATATGGGCCGATACTCTATTATTCCTCGGATTATGTTATATAAGTGTATCATATTTTATTGTTTTGGATTTGGAAATGAAATGAAATAATCTCAATCGTATAGACTATAAAATATGTACATAACTGATCGTATGTAGATGTGAAAATTTACAATTTTAATATTTTTTTTTATTTTTTTTTTTGTTTAAAACGATTAATCGACCATCCCCTCGATAATGTTCCTATATATATATATTTTTTATATGAAAAACCTCGATAAATTTTATGTATATACTCACATATTGTACGATTACGTTCTGGTGTACCTATTCGTTTTAATAAAAAAATATGGTAACATTTTCTCTGCCCACTGTATAATATGTCGTGGATTACCGTGAAAGCTCTTGATTGTATAATAATGTAGTTTTTTTTTTTTTTGTAATAAAATATTACTTTTAAGTGTTCGTGTGGATTTGAAAGATATTAATGCATTTGCAGTATATTATAAATCGCAAAATATATTGTGTAATTATATTAATTTCAAGATTAAATACTATAATTTACATTGTTTTTAAACGATAAAAAACCACGTTGTTCTCCTATGTATCTAATATATTATAATCTTATACATATATAATGAAATTTTAGTATTTTACAAATAATTTTGTGCCAATATAAAAGTGAAAAATATTTATGCATCACATTTCAATATTTGCATACATTTAAAACGTAGACACATTTAGTACGATGTACTCGTATATTGGTAATTTTACATATATTTTACCTGTATTTAAAGAAACTCAATATGAAATGTGTAGGTATATATAAACATTAAACATGAAACATTTTTGAAATTAATATACCGTATTCAGTGTCTTAACCGTAATTTACACATTTTAAACATAAAAATATAATATATTCAGTTTGAAAGTATTTTAATATGTATACTTATAGGCATAATTTGAAATAAAAAACATAACAGATGATATTACGTAGGTACCTACCTATTTAATTTTCAGATAAAATATTTTTCACTTTTATCTTTTTACATTATTCACTAATTGTTCCGCTAAATTATTGTAATAAGCACTATGAAAAATATTTTAAATACATATTATTGTAGAAATGTACTGTTTTTAACGATGTATTCTGATATAGTATTATAGTATTTACTGGAAAAATAAATTTAAAACGTTTTTATATAATTATTATCGTATCTAAAAGATACCTAGTAAGATACCTATGTGGTGAATACATATAATTGTTTTGACTAAGATATAATTTATTTACTTTAATATTTTTAGCGTAAATTAATTCGTTTATAATCACCTCACAAGATGTAATTAGTTCATTAAGGAAAAGTTATTATATTTTGATGGTATTTTTATATTAAGAGAACATATCAATGTCACTACGCTATATGTATGTAAAATCTTAGTATTTACAATTACAATAATTTGAAAAATAATTGTCCTTAACTTAGCATCGGAAAAAGTTGCAGGCAATTAAAAATTTGTGCCAGTTAATCATTGAATAGGTTCATATAATAGTGCAGTGATATTATGTATTATTAAATATATTATAGTATATTTTATGAAAAATTAATGACGAGATACCTACGAAGTCGTGGTTTTTTTCGATACCTGTTTAAATTTTATATTACGGTACATAACTACAATTATTTATAAGTAATTGAACTAAATTAGAATATCCTATTGATATTAATATAGCCTATAGATATCTATAAAAAAAAAAAAACAGGACAGTAGATTATTTAGATTATGTTCTCGTATTTTAATTTTATAATAGGTCAGTTAACTATATAACATCGATAGTTCAGTAACATTATTTTTGGCTAAAAAAAAGTTAAGTGTTATATTAAATTATTATTGTGTTTCCTTTCAAATTGTGTATACAAATATATTATGTTGTAATAATTTTATTTTATTTTAATTTAATTTTAGTTGATATTTAATCTAAAAGATGGTTAATAATTATGTTAGGTATGCATTTCAAATATAATTATATAATACCAAACACAATATACATTTTATAGTTGGTTTAGGAAAGGTTAAAGCAATCATGTTATATATAATAAGTAAAAAATTGTTCATGACCCTATAATATGAAAATAAATCGATTGACTTTCAAAATTTTCAATTTTTTTTTTTTTCTAGTAAAACGATACTTAGGTATCACATTTGTGCACTAGAAATTATATCATTTTGTTTTTACGGTTGTGGAATTCGGTATTTTATAAGAGAGATGTAAAAATAATATTAGTATTATACCTAATATATAGGTACTATTATACTGTTGTGTGTTGAAATTTTGAATTTATATAGTTTATATAATCTAATAATTTATTCAATAGGTAGCTAAAATTTGTTATTTAGCTATACATTAATCTATTCTGTATGCAATTTTAGTACAAAAAAAAAAAACACGATTTTTTACTTTTGTCAACAATTTTAATTATTTTACAGTTACACCATATCGATATAATCTACATGTGTATACATGGTATAGAAAATAAGACATAAAATTTAGATGGTATAAATGAAAAACTGAAAAATTCTAAATAGTTCATAATGATTTAAAAAAAAAAAAAGAAAAGTTTTTAGGACATTTTGATCTCTATATGTTTCGATTTAAGAAACTTGTTTTTTTATTTTATTTTACTAAAATGTTTAATAAGTGCAATAGTGTAAAATAATATCGCTTAAGGGGATCATTTTAACGATCCGCTCAAATGGAGAGTTCAAAAACTGTTTCCAAATATTTATGATAATAATTAATAATAATATTAAAAATATTATAAAAATGAAAATACGAACACCGAAAATATTCAAGACTTTAGGCAAGATTTTTGTTCAAAATAAAAGATGTTAAATTATCGTTTTAATAAGGATAATTTTGTGAAAGTTAAAATATTTTTTTTGAAACATTTAATCATATAAAATGCAATGTTTAATACTTGAAAATCTCCAGAAGAGTACTAGATATTTTACAAACTGTCCCTTTATATATTTTTCATACATTATTTTCAGACAAAATGTTGTTTTATAAAATAAAACTTCTTTTAAGTAACGTAAAATGATTTCTAAAAATCGATATATTTTAATTTTTATCCAACTTAAAAAACATTGGAACTATAATATATAATTGATACCCGATAGGTATCTACACAAATTCACAGTTTCTGTTAAAAGAAATAAAGTGAGAGTTTTCGGGTAAAGATAGTTTTAATGGAAAATTAGTTCTTATTAGTGCTTTAAAGAGGTCATTTTTCTATTTCATCAATAGTTTTAAGTGCAACGTCATCAAAAATGACGGTAAATTTATATTAATATTATATCGGCGTGGTTAAAACATAAAAACTTTTTGACAACTTTTCAATAATTTTTATACAATTTTTAAATTATTTTTTTTTTATTCACACAATTTATTATGGTTCAAGTATAATTTTTGGGTAAAAATCTTTCTGATACGAAATGTATGTAGTTGGTAGTATTTTAAAAAAGATCAATTTTCTATTTACTTAGTAGTTTTATTAAGAACGAAGGAAAATTATCGAAAATGCTTTTTAATCGGAAAATAATACTACACCGAGCTTCGTTCAGAGTATTATTTTATCAAAATAAATTATTCATCATTGGCTTAAAATTCAATATAATATCCACCCTCCAGTATCATATTCATATCCGGTTCATATCAAGTTCGTTCACCTCCTCCCACCAACCGGTTTTTTTGCTTGTAATTTTTTCAAAAATCGAATTTTAAATGTCTAAAGGGGCCATTCATACTAGAACTGTCATCGTGTAGCTCGATAGCGTTAACCGATCAGAGATAAGACAAATATAATATTGATTAAAAAAAAAAAAAAATGCTAAAATTAGAGCTAAACCCTTTAAAATATCTATATTGTGAATCCTCCTTAACGTTTTACCGTTATATAGCAACACAAAAATGATAATATGTAATTTATGAAAAGCCTATTTGTATTAAACCCAATTCTCAAATTATCAAAATATTTTTAATCTACTTAATGGTAAATTATAACATAGTATTACGTAATAGCTGATTAGTGATTACATAAATGCAGGAACTTTTAATAGAAAATGTTCAATTGTGAAGCACGTAGTTTTATTTGTATTTCTCTAAACTTCAGGGGCAAAACCAACGTTCGGAAGTTTCATTTTTTTTTTTTTTATTATTATTATTATTCATTTAAGCCATTAACTGTACATTTCAAATTTCAATGATTTATTATGGCTTTAAAATTTTAAATAATGTAATACATCATCACTAGAGTGTACTTACAATACTCATTCTTTGTACTAGTGTGTTGGTTATTATTTTTTAGGTTATGATTGTTAGTTGTTACTATTTCCAATTATTCATTCTAGCATAAAATGTGTTTGGAAAACGAAACATAATATGTTTTTAATTACACATATTGGTCTAGTAGTTGATACATTTTTGGTCGTTAGTTCTTAAGTAAAAATAGTAGAAGCGAATAAATTCTAGACAGAACGAAATTAATTCTAAGAAAAAGTATTCTTCAAATAAATTACAAATTTCGTGATGAGAATATTCATTTCAAATATTAAAAATTGATCATATATAATATTATAGTTTTGAAAAATGTGTTCGTTTATAATACATATAAGTACATGTCAAGATTTAAAATCGTAATTTATACTTCTGCTTTTATCTATCATCAGACGTCATAGTAGATTTCTAATGTTTAATTATAATATTATATATTATATCCTGCAAATATTATTATTGTTGGTATATTGAAATTTCAATTATGGAGAAATTATTTATTTTTAAATATTGTGTACGAACGGATATACCTAATAATTATTATTGCATAATATATGTATGTATGTATATATATATATATATATATATATATAGGTATACCAATTACCAATAGTAATTTATAACATAAAACACAGTTTTTGCTGTTAAGTTTTGTATTAATTAATTAATTTTTTTTGTATAATTAGATAAAAAAATTTTATAAGACCTACTACGTTTTTTTCACATAAATATTACCAATCAAAAGTTTGATATGAATAAGCATTTCAAATTTAAATAATATCTACTGACGTGAGTCGTGAAGGAAAAGGATATATTTTTAGTCCCTCGCACGGAAATGAAAACGATTTTTATTTACAAGTACATGTTATGTAAAGAATATAATCAAATAATAAACTCACAAATTAGTAGGTTTAAGTACTATATTTAGCTTTAGCTTTATAAACATAAGTTTATAGATACCTTATATCCCCGCATTGTGTCCGTCGTAAGTAGGTCCGTCCTATCCATACGTTGACATAGTTACTATAAGTACATATAGTTACGAAGGGCATTGTTGATTTGACAATTGATTGTCATAGTTACTATAGTAACATAGTAATGATCGTTCATAGTTAATAAAGAGATATAGAACTATCTTGTATACGCTCGAATAGTGTGTTTTTCTTTCTGCTTTTACAATAATCTGTTTTTGTTATTATCAATATTAATAACTAAAATTTCTATTAGATTCGTTCGTTTTAGGTTTCTATATACAAATATAGTATGTTAAACAAATTATATTAAAATTATTTATAGATTATTAATTATATTATTTAAAACACGTTTAGAAGCTGGGAACTTAGCACGTTTGCAATGTGTACTTTTCGAACTTGTTTATGTTTAAATTTGATTAAAATTTTTTTGTTAAAAATAAAAATTTTAATTTACTTATAAACACTGTGACATAAGCTAAAATTTAAATAAATTCTAGAATTTAGAACAAATAGTATTACCATGCGTTTTATAAAATATAGGAAATAAATTATTATCTACGTTAACTATTTTTAATCGATTAGGTAATTAGTTTTCATTTTAATGATTATATATTTGTATGCCGTATATAAATTATATAAAGACTTTTAGGTGTACCTACAATATTTTACAGATTTTAAAGAGTCTGAAAATGAATATAAAATGTTAAATTAAAACAATATTTTGTATAGGTATTGATAAAGAAAAAAAATTTTTTTCATCCGTACTATTTTAAGTGTAGGTAGGTACCTAAATTTAAAAAATGTATTCATAAGTATAAAAATACATGATTGAAATTAATTAAGTACTTGGGAGAAACTTTAACGCCACTACATGATATGAAAGACACACTATTCAATTATTTAATTAAAATCTGTAAAATGTTAAAATTTGAAAAAATTTGTAATATGTTTTTGAACCCATTTTAACTCGAACCTACATATATTTTACCGTATCGGGATTAATGTCTAAATTTAACTGCAGGCAGAGCGACATTATTATATCTCGTTTTAACGCTGTTAACGAGCTATAGTCAATCATGTCAAGAAGTTTCCATCTCAAAGCATATATAAGTACCATATAAACTAGATGTTGAAAAAAAATCCATTCAGAAAAACTACACTGATGCCGAAGAGCAAGTCAAATCTTAATAATAAAATCAAACGAAATGGACAGCTGCGGTTAATCGAAAATATTTGGTCTATCGTTTATAAAAATCTGCGTTTTTAATCCGAATCGTGTTTGAGAAATTATCGTTTAAATTAAACAACCGATTGAATTTATTTATATTTTTCGTATAGCTAATTATATAATGTCAATTACAAATTCGTTAAATGCATATACAATAATTATACGACGAGGAGTACCTATCACGTAAAATACACGTAAATTAAAATAATAATACGTGTAGGCGTACGATAATTTTTTTGATTCGGGAACGAAACTATTAATTCGTTCCCAGGGGCATAAAATATTATTGTTAATAATTAATTAGGTGTATTGCAAGAAAAAAAAAACATGCCTAGTCGATGTGTCGATTTAATTTATTAAAAAATGAGTTTTTCTTATTAAATTATTCGAAATTTGTGTTTCAAATGTGGACGAGCAACGTGCAAAGATGAAAGACGTACAGGTGTACAGCGGAATTTGACATTTTTACCTATAGGGTAAAAGACGGCGTTTAAATATTTTATAGAAAGTTACAACTACAGTCAGTATACTATTGTTAGATAAGAAAATATTACAAGTGTAATGATAATATAATTATTATCATTATTCTCAATCCTCAACGTGTATGGTGTTCAACACCGACATTAATATCGTACCACCCCTCTTTATGGCTGCAGTCTGAACTTTCGAATACATAAATATTGCAAAAAAATGCATATAAAATTGTCAAATTAAATCATTTTACACGACTGGATACTCCCGAACCCTGAGGAATTAGAAATCGTCTGTTATTAGAAGAGTGAAAAATGTAATAAGAATGAATATTAACCTGGAATTTAAAAAGATAAATTTCCGTTATAAGGAACAGTTCTTTGTCATTTAACCATAAATTCATGAATTTCACTATATTGATTCAACGGAATATTGAAGTATTTTTGAATAATACCAAACCACTTATTTACATTGTTGTGTTGAGTAGGTATGAAAAAAATATCTCATTTGACGACTTGATGTCCAGTTAGTGGCGTAACTATGGGCGGCGAGGGGGGGAGGGGTAGACGGGGTTTGATCCCCGGGTGTAAAATTTTTGATTGAGGTGAATACATTGGCTGTCGCAAAATATTTGAAGGTCTATAATACACATAAATGCCGGCGTATTAGGTCGATGAGTTTATTTTTCGTTCTTGGGAAAGTATTTCAACGAAAAAAGTTTATGACCATTTTTTAAGGAAGTATTTCAATGATTTTTTTTTTTTTTGGTACTTGGCATAATTTTACATTTTTCCCCAGGCGTCAAAATTCTTAGTTCCGCTTACGTGTCCAGCAGTCGACTATAATATATTATACAAAATACAAGTTCGCTTTGGGTATAGATATTAAAACAAAAAGGATTAACAATACAATTTTCACTTTTTTGTCGAAGCACGAAATCAAAATAAAACGAATAAATACTATCTCAGTACTAACCCAACACCTGGATGGATACCATCGGTGTCACGAAATTATTATGTTATTATCATTTAAACCACGCGCGTACAGCGATATATTTCCTGCTTAAAAATACAGGCTACGCGCTGCTAGGTTACGTGTATTTCGATTTGTTTCGCGGGAACAACAAAAACAAAGAAGATAATCTTTGTTTATATATTCACATTTCGTGTGTAATTTCCAAAGATAATATAATGCGTCAATTGGTCGTGAAAGCAGATGTATCTATGTAGATAGTAAACGTGAAAAATTGGATTAAATCAAACGCAGGAATATGATCTGAATTTTAAGGACAACGTTTTACTATGAAAGTGACTAGAACAGAACGAGTTGCAGTGCGCTAGGTATATACCTACGGAAAACGTTTGTTTTCTAACAGTTGTGAAGTAACAGTCAAGTACAGAAAATAAAATATTGGCAATCGATAAATCTTTATACAATAATTGTATTATAGGCACGACTATATAATAACACAAATACTCATTAATAAAATTTTAAAATTATTTATAATAAATGTTTACGTGCTTTTATCGCACATGCGTGTTACAATATAATTTTTTCCGATCATTTGTCCTTTTTGTAGAGAATTCAATCCCGCCCGGTAATACTTGTGTCTTATTAATGTCTGCAGTGGTAGTGTCATATCGTCTGACCCGGCATAAATATAATTTCTCCGGTTCCGTGTTGTTTTGAGTTTTTTTTTTTTTTTTTTTTTTTTAGGATTCCCGATAGTTACGTCCCATATGGATTGCCTTTAATTTGTTATGGAGTTCGTTCGTTTACGATGAATTAAAAAAATATATTCATACTGTCACCATACTTCGTCGACTTACGAGAAAAAAATATATGACCGCATATAGAATTATAGACATATCAAAGAGAAAAACGGAATTTATCGACACGCTATGATGCAGACTTTCCTATCAGGCATATTTATGTATTTTTTTTTTTTTTTCAAAATAATACAAAATTATAAACTTACAAATTTATCGTGGAAAAAATAATTACCATACAAATGGTATCGTTATAATAACATAGTTTTCTTGTCGTTTATTCTAATGTCGACGAAATTCGTAACAAATTATCTTCGATGATACATTATAATAGGAACACACAGAATATACACTTATGACAATACATAACACACTTATATATTGGATACGAAGTGTCGATAGTGATCGAAAACTACATTTGTTGAAGATAGCAAGGAGATGTTGAAATGCTGATATACAGCATGGACACTGGGCTACGACCATTGGCTGTCGGGTAAATATGCCAAATATATTATTATTTAAAAATGTATTATGTCCATTGGCCAAACAAGTGAAACTCATCTGCATGGCAAATATGACCTATAGGCCATAGGCGTACAAAATTAAATCCCATATATTATAATGTTCTTAAAAAAGTGAGTCTATTGGTATTTCATGATTTTATACTTAGCCTTCGAAAAAATTTGAATTCATAATCAATCAAAAAGAAAGACTTATTATAATATGAAAATAATAAAATGTATGATTCATTGTAGCCCATATGTACCTATATATATATGACAAAGCAGCGAGATTATTTTTGAATTATTAATATTTAGATTCCGATAGAAATCGGCGTATTGGCCGGTTTTACAATTTTTTTTTTTTTTTTTTCATGAGGAAGAATGCTCCAATCATTACAAGCTTCACCATTTTCCGGTGGTAAATTTCATTTAGTTGGTACTTTAAAAAAGTCATTTTATGATATTTAAAAATTTTTTTGGATAGATTTGGGTTATTTATATCAATAATTTTGAAAAATTTAATTCATAAAAGAGGTATCTTAAGGTAATTTAAAATTTTAAGACCTGAAATTTGTGTACGAGGATATACGTGTGTTATTCTATAGGTAACAAAATTATCACGAAAATCACGATTTTTATAGCCGTTTAAATGTTTGGACAAAATTTATTATTTCAGAATAATATGACGATCATATTATATAGATATTTGTTATATTATAATGTTTTAAAAAACTTGAGATTATGCCAAATATGTATTTTTAATACCTCATATAAATGTAGTAAAATTTTTAAAATTAGGTTTTCCAATTTTTAACTATTTCTAGAAATTATGGAATTAAATTTTTTATAAATAAAAATAAATATATATTATAAAAAATAATATATAAAATAGAATATGTTCTATACATATACCTGTAATATTCTCAAGCTATGAGTAACATATACCAAAGCTTCGTTCATGAATAGTTTTATAGAAAGAAATGATTTATCATTACTTTCAAATTTAATAGGTATACGGTAAACGGTTTACATCACTATCTAATATCATACACAATTAGCAAAGTATATCCACCCCCTACTGACTAGTAACTGGTTATTTTAGATTCTGAGTAAAGCGAGGAATATATTGGTTTTATGATGCTGTTTTATTTTTATGTCTGTACCTAAAAATTCTATAAGCACTATTTTCTGGTACCAATTTTGGAATATTTATAGCAATTTTCAATTTTGGTCATTTAATTCATAACAGTCTTAATTTTAATACAGTATTGAAAATTACGTCGTTCTAGCTTCACACAAAAAAAACTGTAAGTATAATAATTTTTAAATAGCCATTTAATTTTTTCCAAAATTATGTATTATTTTGGTATGAAATGTGTTCGAATTTCGGGGAAATAATAGATCTATAAATTTTAAATTTTCACCAAAAACGTATGTATAAGTACATTATGAAGACAAAAAAATTGTTGAAAATTTTTACCCATTTTTGGGCTACTAATAGCAATTTTAAATTTTGTAGATGTTGTTGTTGTTGAAACAAGTATTATCAAGTAAGCGTTAACAAAAGCAGTAAAATATATTATATTGTTTTCGATGTCTCGTTTAAAATTTTTAACGTTTTTCGTTTGAACTTTTCTAAATTAAAATGCAGATGTTGTTAGAATTTTTAGATGTAACTCGTATATTATGTACTTCAATAATTTTAATACCTACTATTTACAGGCGCGGACTGGTTAATAGAGACATGGGATGCTATATATATTATTATTTGAGGGCAAATTTTATCTATTTAATATCTACTCTGTACTAAATATACCAAGTAAGGCAAATAATGATAAGGGGTAAGGGTTGCTGCGCCTATCTATATAATATGTTTATGACACTCGTAATAAATCGCGGTTATTTTTTATGACACTTTTCATTTATATAATTTATAATCTGTGTACATTTCTTTTAAATAATACAAACATATTTGAATAGTTATTACATCTTATCAGAATTTAGAACTCTCTATAATACGTGTCACAAACAGTAATGTATTATATGTTAATTTCGAGATTTCTCACTATTTAAATGGAAATATAAATCTTAAAGATAAACACTGTATACGTGAAAATGTGAATATCCCGAAGCAACGATGAGAATCTCCAATGGATAGGAAGTGAAATATAATACACCTATATGGTTATATTCGTAGACAGTACACCATTCTCATCCAAGGTACATGTATATTTACCACGGGCTTGATATTCAAAAACGTATAGGTATTTTAAATACCATAGGTGTAATATAATAATACGTATTATACATTTTAATTTTAATTCTGAAATCGTTGCAGCTTACGATAAAAATTAAATTTTACATTCTCAGAGAAGTGAAGGATTTTTTGGTTTTACCATTGATTAAGATTACACTATTAATCCTCTGACTCACTTGACAATTTTCGTACTCAAGTTTAACCGACCGTGCCGCAGTCCAATGATACAAACGTAGTCGGAATTGTTGGTATATACATAAATGCCGGAGTAATAATAATTTACTATAATAGCTGACACGACGGGGAACATTTTTCCGTTTCAATTTCAATAACAGTCAGTGCGGGACGGACTGGTGTTGTATACTTCGGTATATAATGTACCTACTTATAAAGTAACTTTTTTTGATAGTTGGACTACCGGGCCCATAACTGAATTTTGGATTGCTCATAACTCAAGCGGAAGTGGACCTTTAGCGCCTCGCCGTTTTGGTCACCACTCTTTAGAGTAAAGTCTCTATATATCCATCGGTGTCCATTGGGTCCGATCTGAACGTTATTGAATTCTAGTGACGATTCAAAAAATTTCCCATCCTTCGCCGTGACCATTGGTCGTAATAGAAGTGTAACACCAGTAATGTAGTGACTATAAATTTATAATATATGAGGTACTTGTATCCAAAACAAGTTCACGATCGTGTACCTTTGGACTTGTATTAAACTGTTATATTTTGAAAATAATATTTAATCAAATTATGTTCCAAAAAAGTTTACAAAATAAAAATAATGTAAATCTATTTTAGCACAATCAAAACATGTGTTTGCCATTTGATTATTTGATGCATCATGTTAGTATTGTATAATTAATTTATATCTAATAATATAATACTACTCGTATGTTTTAAGATACAATCAAAAATGTTTCTAGAAGTTTAACATCTTCTCAATGTAGGTAGGTTGTTGGTGTATATACCTATATAGTATATATATATTATATACAGCTTCTATTTAGATCCTCCATTTGTCACGGTTTATAACAGTCTATTGCTGTTCCATCTACCATTCTTATGTCTTCATTCACTCTATATTTTCACCGTTACCAAGGTCTACGCTTGCCCAGTTACAACATTTCAAAATATGTTCCTATCAGTTCGCTATACATGGCCCGTCTGTTCTAGACGCTTGACTTTCAGAAATAATTTGATATTTGGTTTATTGTACAGAGATTCCAATTCGTTTTTCACAGGTCCATATATTTTCCTAAGCCCCTTCCCTCTCGAAGATGAGAAGCTTCTCATCCTCATCTCCTTGATTATTATTGCATACTATATATATATATATATATATTATTATTTTCAACTTCCGTTTAACCATGCAACACATTTTTATTCCTTTTATTTGGTTCTAATAACCTCTTTAATAGAATTTCAATTGTTGGAAATAAGTTCAAGAATTTTGATTTATTTTTCAATATAAATAATCTACCGTCATTAAAATATCAAATGGTTTTTTACACTTACTTTAAAATGTATATCATTATATACATAGTTAATTATTTTAACATGTAGAACATAGGCGATATATAGACATCATTTTTAATTTTTATATTCACTATAATATAAATATTATTTATAATGATATAGGTATATGAGTTTACTGTACTTATTATATACTTATTATAATATACTAACAAAACCATATGTTTATGTAAAAAAAAAAATACAAATGCAATGGCTTATGGGCTACAAAAACTCAGTATAAGCGTGAATTGAAAACGAATGCCATATGTTTACCGGACTGGTCAATTACAGCGGTCAAGTTTAAAACAGTTGCACGAACGGAAGATCAACATTTGCATGGAAGGTCGTGCGTGGAAAGGTCGACTGCAGGAGAATCTGCAGTGTACCATCTTCGTCACGAAAATAATATACGTATAGAACGATAATAATAACAATAATTTATATATTGATGTAACAACGTCGATGAATGTTCGAACGTATATTTAGTCGTTATAGGTATATCCGTATATACCTACATGATAATAATAAAATAACAATAATTATTTATCGGAGAAAACTCCTGCAACGACTCGGAATAACATCTCTAGCAACTGTTTACTATAATATGTATAATGTATATATTATAATCAGGATTCAGAATTTATAGCACTTGAAAACACGATAATGTACTAAAAAACCGTTGAAATATGCATAAAATATCGAAAAACGTGCATTTTATAATTTGAATTTTTTCAATTTAGAAAATAAACACATTATAAAACTGTTATTGGTTATCAGCCGTCTAGACTATATTTATTACTGGGAAAAATAAACAATGTGTATACTGCATATAGAGGTACGTATTTGCTTAAAATACAATTATTAAAAAACTAATCAATTTTCTCGAGGAACAATGCGGGTAGATTAAAAAACAGATTACGCTGAGAATTATACAATTCAATTTATTTTTTTTTTTCGATTCCTTCTTTTTTTTCGTTGATTGGTGAAAATTTGTATAACTTATGTGTAAATTGACTAAAATTAGTTAAAAATAAAAAAAAATTACACTTTTACAGCAAAACCTAAAAAAAATATGCACATTCAAATTTCAGTTTTGATATGATGGCCTCATACAACGGATTTATTTCGCACACTGCTATATTTTACAATAAATCATAAAAACGCTTTTATTATTTATATACTAGTATGCAAATGTTATCAAATCCGAACTCCGATTATAATATAGTGTGGGTGAATTCGTATATTTTTGTTAAATATAGGTATTTAAATAATTTTTTTAAAACAAAAGCATCAAGTATATGGTAGAACCATTTCGCTCGTCGAGTATGAGATACTATTGTAATATGGATATATTTAATTTTGAAAAAAAGATAAATCATTGCATTCCATAAATGGATTTCAAGTGGAGCTCGGTGTAATATAACTAATATAATACATAATTGTAAAAAAAAAGTTTTAAAATATATTATATACAACTGTAAAAAGAAAAAAATATATTTTTTTACTTTATGAATATGCCATACACCATAATATGTCAGTAATATATATAGTAATAATAACAACTTAATTATTTATTAATTTGCTATTTCCCTTATATTTATAAAATATTTCCATTATAAGAAGTATATAGTTTTTCTTTAAGACAGATGATTTTTGGTATCATATTTCATAAAACACTGCTCAATAGGATTATAAATAATTTTGATCAAAGTAAATTTAGAGCCTAATCATTTATTATCAAAATTAAAGATAACATTTTCGAGTGTATCCCTGAGTTTTTTTTGTGGAAAATTAAATTTCCAAAAGAGTTTCCACAATTATTTAAATATGCTAAAAAAGGTTGTTCACTTGTAAGCAATATATTGCACGTCGTATTTGTAATAATGAAAAAAAAAATCGTAGGTGCACTTGGAATTGTGGTTTTATTTCATATTGATAATAGCTATAGGTATTATGGTTCTAAAATCAAAATTTGCAATCTAATAGTAGATATATTTTTTCAACAAATGTCGTGATTACAAACAATTTTGGCATAGGACTATTTTTTAAATATATTGAAATATTTATAAATAACTGAATTTTCATTTTTATTGAAATTTCATAAAAATTGCTTACACAAAATCACACGAAAATTCCTGTTAAGAAACTGCAATAAAAAAAAAAAAAGACTTTTGAAAAGTATCATTTAGAACGAATTATCTATTGATAAAGCTCCTTACTCTAAAACTCCTACTAAATTCCTTCTACCCGAAAAGTTGTTCCCAAACTAAAAAAATTATAATAAACATCAAAATCTAAAAAAAATACTAGGCAATTTCAATGAATTAGATTTTAGATTATATATTAAAAAACAAATGTACGACTAAAACCGTAAAACACTTTTGTATCGATATAGTTTTAACTCGCGGGAAATCTGACATGGTTTGTATAATATAAAAGCTGTTCTCGAATTGGGGGGGGGGGAGTACGCAGAGGGACGAAGCCTCTCTACTACTCTAAAATATTTTGAGAGCATCCTTACTAATTTTTTTTTACAGTATACTAGTTATACAGTTAAATAATTTGAGGGAACGCTCATTTATTGAAAGCCACAATACGTGAATACGTGACTAGAAGATGAAAGTATATTATCATTGCAATAAGTAATAACTTATTATAAATCTGATAAATGGTAATATATTATCCGTTTACTAATGTAATATTTAATCGATTGACGATGTAATAATTTACATTTTTTTTTTTTTTTTTTTAATAAAACGAATGTCATTTCATATTCAACATGAGAATTCTGTTCTTGAACATTTTTAATTCCAAAAATAATGATATAAAAATATTTATTTGTTTATATTAACATCGTGTATTTATTTGAATAACAAAATAATAAATAATGTTATATAATTTTCTATAAAATATGTTCTAACAGATATTTCCACAAAATAATTTTATCTTCACTTATATTGGCCGGCACGTGCTTAAAAATTAATATAAATCATTATTTGAAAAAAATTTAACAGTACGATCTAATTGTTAGAACTTTCAATATTTCATTTGGATTACCTAGTTAAGAGTTTAATCGAAGAAAATCGAAAGAATTACCACCCTTAACATTATTCACAAGAGGACGCTACACTGCCGTGCTTCAGCGCGTGAAACATGCTTCAGAAAATGAACGTTTTTAGAAAACTAAATTATTTTAGTATACAACAACCTCTATAAAAAATTAATGACCATAAGATGATCTAAATTTCCATATGGGTGATTTTCAATAACGATATTTTTAGTCGAATTATAAGACTTTTAAAAATAGGAAATTATGGAAAATTCAAAATCTTATAGGTCGACTTCTAATAATTTTATTGAAAATCGCCCAAGTAAACATTTAGATTATTGTTATACGATATTTAAATTTTTATAGAGGTCATTAAATGTTAAAATCACACTGTTTCTCAAAAACTCCCGAAACACGTTCTGACTAGTTTTTAATAATTATTATTTATTAATACTTCACAATAAAAATATGTTACTGGTATAGGACTATTTTTACTTCTGAAAAACATTTAAATATTTTTCAATCGAGAAAAATTTTCATTTTCCTAAAAATATCCTTAAAATTTCCTATATAAAACTCCTTAAAAAGCAGGAAAGCAGGTGTGTAGCGTCTTCTTAAATAGTTAATAGTTAATCGTGATATATTATGTAGATGGTAGATACTAGATATATTAGAGTCGTTATAACTTATAATATATTTATGCAGAATTTTCCCCTCTACACGAAAATGCATTCCCAAAATGATAATAACTTTTATTTTAATTTCTAAATGAGTATATCTATCGTCCAATTTTTTACCACTAAATTATGTTCCTCCTAGGTACAAATAAATAAAACGTTTGGTGCTCAATACAACTTTTCCGGTGCAAAAATGAGCCAAAGAGACAAGGAGTTAAAAATCTATTTAATACTAGGGGGTTGTTGTCAATTTAGAAATACATTTTTATGTATTCAACACAGGGCTATCCCGAAGGGAAGATTGATAGCCAAGGACTATCAATCTCGGAAAGCAGTCGACAAAATAAAGTTCAGTTGGCAAATTTAAGTTCAATCGACAAGTAGTAGAAACAGTCGATGCCCTTTTTTTTCTTTTCACTTACGTTTTATGAAATATTTTGGAATTTTAAGTCAGCAAACTATAAATTATTAGGATTGTAGTCATGGGGAAAAAGTTGATTACCTTTTTTTTTTTTTTTTGTTTATTTTATGTTTTGAAGAGAAGTATTATATAACTTTTTTTACATCCCCCCACCCCAAAAAAAATAAATAAATCTTTCTTCAAGACGGTCCTGATTCAACATTACTTTATACCCATCCATACCATCGTGGAAATATATCCAAATAATCATACATAAAAACTAAAATATATATATTTAGTGTTCCGCCTTAAACATCACATATCTATTGATACCTAACATCTCTACATAACCACTCCCTAATTAATTTTGTATTCAAATTTATACATTTATACAAAATTTTCTGTCAAAAAGAAATATTAATGGAAGATGTGTTTAATGGAAGAGCATGTTCAAACATTTATAAGCGAGTTTGTTTAATGATAGTTACGAATATAAAAGACCATTTTCGTATATGTGCGTCATTAAGCATAACGTAAGCTAGATTTATATATAGACTTGTACATTTTTTAAAATATAGAAAAGGATATAATTTTAAAATTTATATGATATATGTGATGGTATAAATTAATAGGAAATAATGTATGCTTGGCTTAACTTACGTGAAAGGCGTATAATTTAAATATATTTTGTTTTATAACGAATAACAGTAACTGTAAAATTATTTTATGTTTTAAACAATTTTTCCAGTAAACAATATTAAAATATATCTACATATAATGTAGGCACAAAATGAGTTTTTGTTATTTTTAATAATGTTTAATTGTGTTTCTATTTGTTTGTAATCATTAATTTGTATCTGGTACGATATATTTGCGCGGTAAATTTCAAAAAAAGTTATACCTATACTTATGGTGACCACCGACCGCAGACCAGATGTAAAAACTGTAAAAAAGTATATTTTAAAATTTATCATCCTTTATTATAAAAAGGGAAATTGGTAATATGTAAACTATGTAACAATATTAGCTCTCTCATAGCTCATGGGCTATCTCTATCAAACATTTTTTTTTTTTTTTTACCAAATAACTCTGTTATTTCTATTTCTATTACCTAGAAAAAACGAAATATTTGAAATAATTTCATTACGAAGTCAACTTATTAGGGATGTGTCTTTCAAGTGCGTATTTGAGATGGGGTGATGGGGGAATTCCCTCCCCCCACCTATTATCACTCGTAAACTAGGTATTTAAGTATAAAACGTTTTTTATTCTGCACAGAAGAAAATATAATATGTATTCAATACATACGAAAACATCTGTTTCGGACCCCCTCCACCATGGCCACAGGTCAAATACACCAATGGTGAAAATACTTTGTAACTGAATACACTGAAAATAAATTAATTTTTAAAAGCGAAAACACTTAGTAAGTATGTAGTTATACAGTACATAAATAGTGTACTATAATATTATTATATCTTGATTCATACTAATGTGGCAAAACATTATCCTGTACTAATATTCATTATTAGGTCAAACCATAAAATGTAAATAATTAAATCGTGAAAAATAATAAAATATATACGTATTAACAGATGATATTTTCAAAAAAAAAAAAATAATAATACAATTTCATGTAGGTACTATTATTAAGGATACTAGGACAATGTAACGAAAAAAGTACGGGCCTACGAAAAAAAGTAGTCGTCTGATGGTCAGTGGCGGATCTAAGAGTTAAATGCTGGTCGGCGAATTCTGAGGAGGACCCAACCCATAGGATTAATTTTGTTCTGTATACTACGAGCCAGTGTCGGATTTATAGTTTGAAGAGTCCTGGGTCCAGTGTTCGGCGGGGACCCCCTAAAATCAAAAAATCGTTTCAAAAACAAGAAAAAAAAAAACAAAAAAGTCTTTTCAAATGGCGAAGATCTCAAATTAAAAAAAAGAAAAAAAAAAAAATGGTGCCTATTGAAAAAATGTTTTTGCCACTGCACTACGAATCGGAATATAATTTAATATATAATTTTAATAAATGTTTCATATTTTTTTGAAAAAATATTAAATTAAATATAGATACTGCAGGTTTTAAGGGGCCTCAGAAGAAAAATTAGCCAGAGACATTTGCCGACTGAACGACCGTTAGATCCGCCACTGTGTGGTCACCGAGTATACCTATATATACTAGATATTATATCGGAACACAATATGAAATTTTTAACCTCTCCGTTCCTCAGAAAATCGATAAAAATTGACATATCGCGGGCTCAGAGTAAAAATCTCCATTATCTGTCTAATTAATATCAATATCGTTGAATAATAATGATTGGAATTCGTTCGTTTCGATATCAAAATATAGTGTACATCAGAAAAATGAACAATGCGTGGGCGTAAAAGTACTTTTTTCCAAAAACTGGCGATATAACTCGAAAAAAAAAAAAAAAATGGTTATTCGCCGGCACTCCACCGGAAATCGTTAAAAATCTAGTACATAGCTGGTACCCTCCCCCCCCCCCCAAAAAAAAATGTGACCCAAAATATTAAACTCGTGATTCCGAAGAGCACATTGTGCGGGCGCCTACACGGGTATATATGGTATAATATATATATATATATACTTATTTGTACAATGTACAGGTATAATATTAACCGTATATATTAATATAATATACCACTACCAGAGGTCGGCGTGAATTCCAATCACGTTTCCCGACACCGCTACTATATGCCCGTGTATACGCCATTATATTATGTTATACCTATGCACATACCGGGTAGATGGTGGGCTGCCGGAACGACATTTGACCTCTCCTCCTAAGTATATTATATTCTTACGTAAAAAAAAAAAAAAAAACGTCGGTATTCTCTTTTTATTTTCTTTACTTCCCCACCCGTAAAATTTTTTTATTTATTATCTATCTATATATATGTGTGTACGTATTATTTCATTTTGCCCGGACGTCCTCGACGTTTCTCCGGGATTTTGGATTCCCGAGAGTGAGTATAGATATTATTATTATTATTATTATTATTATTATTATCATTATTATTATTATTATTAATAATTGGCGTGTCTGTCGCCCGGAGTGACGCCCGTCACTGCTGTATACATAATATGCCATCAGCTGTATATTATGCTGTGGTGCAGGTGCTCATCGCCGCTTTCGCCGGCCCCCCGGGAAAAGATGTCTCCGCGCAAATAAACGACGATAATTCTTAGATTTTTATTTTTATATATTATTTATTTTATTTTACCTACGTGTCCCACCGCATTATATATTATTATATTATCCGTCTTTCTCCCGGCGAAATACGCACGCGGCGCGAAATGATATTACACGATTAATCGACGGTTATACACACACACACACACACACATATATATATATACACACGAGTTATATGTTGTTTCGCAGTTTTTTTTTTTTTTCAATATAATTTATTACATTTTTTTAGAATTTAGTGAAAAAGTTAACGTGGTTTTTTTTTCCGGAAATTCAAACGTTATATTGAACATATACGCAATTAGTAAATTTACTCTAAAATTACCTGTATAGGCATGCGATAATATTATAATTAATAAATAGATATTGTTTTGAAAATCGCATAGTTTAAAAAACCGTCCGGGTAAAGATGATGGAAGCTATATGGTTATCGGTCTTCGGACAGAACAGTGTGTGTTATTATTATCCTTAATTTTTATCACGTCATCAATATTGTAGTTGCTACAGCAAATGTTTTGTATGAATTTAAAGTTTCCGACTGGGTTGTTTTCCGATTTATAACAAGTTTTGGTCATTTTCCGTTAGGCTTGAGTAAATTACTGGGAAAATCGAAAAATTACCTCTTTAAAGAATCAACTAGATTCTATAGTTACTAGAATTTCAATTGACTAGTATAAGTTTCAAAAAAAATTCTTCACCCCAACATACGAGTTGAATCAATAATATACGTTAAACCATCACATTTCTCGCTATTCTCAGAATCTAAAACGATTAGATTGCCAACTTCCATCATCAATATAGCCTATCTGTGGCGAAAAGTGCTTCCTTGACTATTTGAATTTAAGAAATAAAAGAAATGAAACGAATTTGAGGGTGGGTACTTAAAAGTACGACTGATTTATATTACAAATAATATTCTTTTATTCTTACATATTTTTAATAAATTTTTAAATTGTTGAGAAACGAGAAATGTTCCTTTTTTAGGAACGAGGAAAACAACTAGTTCCTTTCTTCAAGTCTGGAACGAAAAAGGATTTAGTTCCTTTTTAATAAAACGAACATGAACGTGAACTAGTTCTTTTTTAAAAGAATTTTCCAAGCATTGATATATTTATACATTTTTCAGACATTTACTTTATTTCAAAACGTACAGCCTTTGAAATTATTATTTAATAGTTATGAATCACATTATAATATCTGTTATATTGTAATATCTGTCAAATTATGTTAGCAACTTTTTTAATAACGGTGGTATTTATTATTACACAACACGCTATTTCCATATCATGACAACAACTTAGTGTATTTATTTGAAAAATTCAGTTTGCATGTATACTCATATTTTATAATATAACATATAACAGCGTTATAAATTATAGTATTATATATAATATACATGCTCGTAACTATTATTATTAGAATAATATTATAAACTAATTTATGTTGCTCTGATATGCGATGAGACAAAAAGAGAGGCGATTGTAAATTCCGTCACAAGTGCTTTCATTTTAGGGTAAACTCCGCCAAAATTATGAACCCAGTAAATTGAATATTTCAATGGAATAACAATATATGACGCAGCTCCATTTTCTGAAATTGTTCGGGAGAGACATAAAACAACAACGGTAAAATCCATATGGATAACAAAGAATTTGTAAATATTTGAAACGTTTGAAAAAAGTTATCGTATAACATACATTTTTTAATAAATAAGCTACCTGATATTTTGACCCGAATTTTCAAAAATAACAAATGAAAAGTAAAAAGAATTCAAAATAACCTATTTTACGTGTGCGGAATATCAATAATTTACCCGGTTTATGTTGAAAAAAAGACAGCTCTGCAGTTATTTGATTCTGGCAGTGAATTCAAACACCAGAGCGATTATTAGGCGATATATTAATAGGAGCAGTGGCGCCGAACTTCTAAAAATGTACTCAGGCCAAATGAAAATACAACGGCCCCAAGCCACCCCAGCGGCCACAAGCCTACTCCGTCCGCCTGCGAACCCCCCCCCCCACCCACCGGAATTACATTCTCAATATATATATACAAATACACATGTGTATAAATGTAATACAAATGTATTTTAATGTAAAAAAATGAGTATCAAAATCATAATTATTCATTATCACCATAGATTAAAATATACACAATAGATTGGCAACGTGAATATAAGGAATTGACGCTCATTTTTCGAATGTAAATTTAGTATAGAGTATAGGTATATATTTAATATTTCGATACCGTCTAGATGATACCATTTTGGTGTCCGAAATTCAGTGTATGCCCATTTTCTATATCTATTGCATGTGATAGATCTGAGTGATGTATTGAGTTATGTAATAGTTTTACAATAATATAATTTCTTTAGGGTATGATAAGTGATAAGAGGGAGTTTTTGAGTAAAGAGCTCTCTGCACGAAAGCAATTTTTTTTATGGTCCGGTACTTTAGGCGAGTAACTTTTCGATTCTTCCAGTGATTTTTCTGTGCGTAAAGGAAAACATTAGGTACAGAAAATAACGAAAATATTAGGTATAGGCAGGGTTGAGCAGTATCACAAATACATGTATCTTTCATAATATCAGATACGTATCAAAAATACAATTGTATCTTGTATCATGAGACATATTCTGAAAGTATCATATATCTTGTACCTAAATGTTTTTTGCATAGAAAGATACAAAATACATCTAATCACAGAAAAAAAGCGAATTATATAGTCAGTAATTATATTTTTTGATTTTTTTTTTTCTTATCTCATATCTATTATAAAAACAAAACACATATTTTGATATTTGTTGTTGGTTGTTAATATATTGACGCCAACTCATGATTTATCTATTCCAGATTTTCATGATTGAATTTCATTACGACACGAATTATTAAAATATACAATATAATATTATAATCATGTATGAAATAAACTTGAACACTTGTGATTGAAATTCTATAAAATATTATAGTACCTATCTATTATTATTATTTTATAATATTTCAAACAAAAAATTTTTTTATGTAATAGGTAGCTAATGTAGTATTGAATAAAATTGTAATCGGTATTTATTTAAATCGATTTCACTCTACTATAAAATATTTTAATATCTATATATATATTTATTTATTTATATTGTTATTAATGTATTTTTTGAGAAATATTCATCATAATAAACATATTTTTTTTTATAAAATTGTAATAGTGACTATAACTTTTACTTAAAAAATTATCATCTTGTATCTTTTCTGCAAACGAAATGTATCAAGTATGATGAATCAATAGATACTTTTATTATAGTATCTTGCCAAACCCTGGGTATAGATATTATGTATGACCCAATTAATTTTTGTGATTTTATTATAAATTTTTGTTCGTTTAATTATTTATTATAAAAACTAAAGATTTGAAATTCATGGAAAATATTAAACAGCAAAATATTGATAATAGGTACATTAAAAAAAAATATATATATATATATATATATTTCTATAAATAAGACGTGATCAAAATGTTAAATCCTTTTGATAACTTTTGAGTTGTTTAATGAAATTTTGAAATTCAATTTAATTTAGAGAATATTTTCGAAAAATAATTATTATATACAATAATTTAATTTACTTTCTTTTTTCAATGAAGCCTTTAGTTGATCACTCAAAACTTTCTGAAAAACAAAACAAAACAAAAACGGATAATAAATCGTTCATGAATGTAGTTATAGGTATTTTTCATCTTATACCTGTTACGGTGACTAGCCAGTAGTTTGGTAGCCACACTCTCCAAACCTATATAATATAATGTGGAAGTATGAACAAAAAATAACAAAAACAAACTACTAACTTAATAGTAGTTGACACATTTCTGAAATGTTCGAAATCGGCTGTTTGAGAAATTATATTAATTTGTTATTATACGTTTTTTTATTTATTCATTTTTTCGTTATAAGTTGACAACTAGTATTACTGCCTATAGATTCGACTTCTTGTCATATAATAGACACACACGAAATTTTACATGTTTTATCTATGAACACAATAAAAAAATAAACGAATAATTATGTGCCATTTGTACTCAACAGTTTGCAGTAGCTGTGTACAATTCCATTTTCTATTCCCCTTGTATACTTCAATTTCACATTTTTTACTAACAGACTTGGATGATTATTTGCCTATATCATTATCAAAAACTATTATACTTAATTTGCTTAGCTATGTGTCAATGCCAATATCTATCAAAAATATATAAATCCGATAAAAGTTAAAACAAAAACACTTTTAAAAATATATTTATTATTAAAGCATTTAATATTTTATGTATGCAACGTGTAATGTGAATAGTCAATATAGTGTACACTGTATATTGTATAGATTTCTAATAATTTATAAACAAGTCAATATATCAGATAATAATTATGTACAATTTTTTATTGTACCTAATATTAAAATGTAATTTAAAAATAATGAGGATACGCTATTTAAAAATTTAAAAAATGTATTTTATATCTAAAATATATGTATAGTGTATACCTATATAGCTATACCAATTTAATATTATTTAATATTCTTATTATAGTTATTAATAACTTGACTTAATAATATCTTATTAGGTGTTTTTTTTTAGAATCGATGCGTTTATACTTTTGTAGAATAAAAATAAAAATATATTTTTTTTTATGAAAAAATACAACTAATGTAAGTATAAAAATACACAGTTTATAATTAATTTCGACTTGTTTTAAGTGAAATTTAGAACACCCAAGGTAATAATATGAAAATTGTCGGTCTTGTGTTTTTTTTAGATTAAAAGTGATAATTATATCTTATAGACTTATTGGATATAAGGTGTTGGTCAAAATTAAAAGTCGAATGAGGTTTTAAAAATGTAATTATTTTGTTTGCCAATAATTTCTTTTTTATTATGTGTGATAACGCTTTAAAAGTCTTTGAGTCTTTAAAACTAAATAACTAAATGTTTATCATGTTGTGGCTTTTACTATAAATTCTTCATTAATGAGTTTACGATTAGAATATAATATACGATTATATACCTATAACCTAATTATGTAGGTTGGAATCCTTAAAAAAAAAAAGGTGTAATTGGAAGAAATAATGACGCCATTTTGTATGTTCTTGAAGTGAAAAGGATATGAGTAGACGAGTACCTTGGTTTTTGGTTCACGAGTTTAATTTGAAAGAAAAAATAAAGTGTATAATAAATAAGTAAGAAGGAATAATTTACAGATAGACGATCTTTTGATTTATAAGTTCATAATAAAGGGCGACATCGATTTCTTAAAAGATTTATTAATATAATTTAAACTATACTGTTGTACAATATCATATATACGTTTACCTTTTCGATGCTATTATTGCAACAAATGAAAACACAAATAACATATTTATTATTTAATGTAGGTATATATTTTACTTGGCGTTTATCTGTTCACGATTTTTAACGATATTTTAATGATTTCGTTTTTATTTTCCCAATACATTTCCAATGTGCAATTCGATATAGGGATTATGAAAAACAAACCATAATAAAAAAATAAATAATTCAATGCTTTAATTAAAATAAAAAAATTCAATGCTACAATCTATATAATATTATATCATGTGAGATTATAAAATTAAAATTAAAATTTCAAAAATATCGTTTTCAATGCTGGATTGGATAGTTGGCAAAAATGAAACGCGGTGCGTTGTCGATGATGTCGGACGCGTACGGACTGGTCGTAGTCACATATTGCTGTTGCGTTTGTTGCG
Organism: Pemphigus obesinymphae; assembly: GCA_025469235.1. Lineage (NCBI taxonomy): Eukaryota > Metazoa > Arthropoda > Insecta > Hemiptera > Aphididae > Pemphigus > Pemphigus obesinymphae. The sequence goes on along the minus strand of JAIPRL010000298.1, from coordinate 88,943 downwards.
TTTGTTGCGTTTGTTGCGTTTGCTGCGTTTGTTGTTGCGGTGGTGGTGTTTGATGATGATGTTGATTATGCGGATGATGTTCGGTCTTACGCATCGGGCACAGGCATGGTACCCATTTCACGTCAGAATTAATGTGAGAATCGAAAAATGTTTGCAACTGGAAAAAAAAAATCTTTATATTTATGTATAAACATTTAACAAAAACTGTCCAAGATAAAATAATGATGAACATGATAACCGATTGAAGGTGAAGTGCAAATTTTTTTTAGGGAATAATACACTATTATGTTTAAAAAACATAAATCCTTTTATATTTAAATTTAATTACGTTTTTAATGCATTTGAACGGAATTAATTATATAATATTATTAATTTAATAATAATATGGTTGTTAATATACGTCCAATAAAATGTTTGTTGATTTAGAAATAAAATACTTGTTAATTTAACAGTAAAATAACAAAACGTATTATTGATTTAACAATGTCTTGGGTAAAATTGGCTAATTGAATAGGTACAAATTTATTTGAATTAACTAATATATTGTTAATTCAATTATAAATATTTTGTGTTTCTTTCTTTCTTTCTTTGATCCAATTTGTTAATCAAAATAGTCAATTTAAACAGAATATTTTTTTAATTTAATAAAATATTTTATAAAATTTTTATTAATTTTACAAATCATTTTTATTAAATTATAATTCATATATTTTGTGAAATTTACAAAATGAATTTGTTATTGTAAACAAATTTTTTTTATTAATTTAACAATATATACATTAAAATAACAAAAATTGTATTATTTCAACAAGTATTCGTTTGTTAAAATTTGATTAATGCATATTGTTTAATTCTACCAATGATATTTGGTTCAGTGTGTGTAGAAACAACTTCAGCTCATGTCTATCACCGTGATGGGAAGCTAAAGGTCCGAGATAATTTTGCGTTATTTCCAAAAGGATTATTATTCCTTTGTTCATATTATCGACTTTTGACGATAAAAAAAAGAAGAAAACTTCAAAATCTACAAACTTCAAACTTAACAGTTTGAAGATGAAAAGTAAATATGCAAACCTTATAAATCTCATATTATACACTATTTCGGCAAGCATACATTTCATCGGTGTATTTATATTACAAATTGTATTTGTATTCCACCACGCTTCTTGTATTATAAATTATAATAATATAGGAATAATGTTTACGTGTAATTCGCGATAGATGATATCTGTGAACGTTCATGAACTTTCTATAGGCACAGACACGGATGAAATAAAAACAAAAAATCAATAACAGATTAAAAAAATAAGGAATGAACTACAGACATTACAAAAAGTAAAAGAAAGTAATGCCTAATGTTGAATTATTGCATTCGGAAATGGAAAAACAAATCCGAACAAAGCTCATCGGTACCTATATAGAAAATAAAACGAATAAATACAAGTAAACACTCCCTGTTTTTAATTTCGAAAAATCTCTCTCAACGTAAATGTAAAAATACTAATATACTTACTATTCCTACGTAAAATATTTTGAGCATATTTTTGTGTCCGAAAATATAAACAACATCATTATAAAACCAATAAATATATCGATATCGATTAACTCAGATTCTAAAACAGTAAACACCAAAACATTAATTATACCCAGTTGTGGTTTTATACATATATCAGCTAGGTATACCCTATCTATATTATCTTATTATTGTGTGCTTAACCCTAATAAACTACGCGTGCCCATCCATATAGGTATGTAATTATTTCGCTGTAGCTGAAAAATAGAAACGTCCGGTTTATACTATATATTATATTATATCTATTAAAATGTTAAATATTTTTTTATTTTATTAGAAAATCTAATGCTCGAGTTTTTCATAATTATTCGCTAATTATTAATCAGTTTTCACGATAGCCATACATCACGTTCATGTTTTCATTCCGACTATTTTGACTGTAGTGGTAATGTTTATAATATTATAATAAATAAATAAAATATAACAACGGTGGTATGCGTCTTGTTTACGATAATCACCCCTAACTATATATTATGTACTTACCTATATATATATATGCAATCCAAAGGAGGAGAAATTTTTCGTGATTAAACGAGTACGGGTATTATTTAAAAGGGAAGAAGCTCGACTGAAATTTAAAAAATATTGGATTTATTGGATTTTACGTTTTTTTTTTTTTTTTTTTTTTTGTGATCGGGAGATGGAACCCAACTATAAAACAAATCACGTTGAAAACAACGTCCATATAAGTATAAGCGTACTGCAGCAGCAGCAGCAGCAGCAGCAGTATATACATAGAGAATCGCGATAAAATATGATAATAGCGATGATGTTGCGGAGAGAGAGAGAGCACATACACGATCGGATGTCGCGCATAAAGGTATGGGGTCCGGGGCATGGGGCGGACACAGCTCGTGTCAATTATTATGTGAAAATATACAGGCGGTACACAACGAAAAATGCAATATTGTATAAACGGATGAAGAAAGTCCGAGTCCCGGACGGCGACAATAGTACGTGGAAAAACCCCGCGTAAACGACGCGCGTACAGTATAATATAATAATAATAATAATAATAATAGGTATATATATATATATACGAACAACGATGAACGTATATTTTACACGGCGCACTGCAAAACAGCCGACGGAACGACACAAACCATAACATATAGGCGCAATAAATATGCGTTTCGGTCCGCTGAATACATTATTATTATTATTATTATTATTATTATTATTATTATTATGATAATGTGTGGCCCGAGCGATCGTACGCGGTTAGTGGATTTATCGTACGCGTATGTCCGACGTGCGGCGGACACGATGTGAAATTTGAAAAGGGGAAAACTCCCGTTTTATGTATGTAATAATATAAAGGCGTAATGCCGCCGCTGCAGTGTGTGCAGCGCGCACAGGATTTACGACCGCCGTAATGGCGGATAGACCTATATATGATAGTATAATATACCTACCGTATATCTGAATCGCCTGTAAAAGACAGGATCTCGTATATATATATAGGTGTACAATACCTATATCTACGCGTTGTTATTATATAAGTATGTACAGTATACGGATTTCAAAAAACTATAAAATACCTATAAAATCTTGAAAAAAAAACCAAAAAAAAAAATAAAAATAAAGCCGGTCAGTAGGTTGTGGAAGCACTTCGCTCGTCGGGTGTCAGTATTGGTGGAGGATGCACTTCGCTACTGGGCAGCGTACTTTTGGTGGATGTATTGAATTTGAAAGCAATGATAAATCATTGCATATTCAATAAAACGATTCTGAGCGTAGCTTCGGTGTAGTATACATCATAACTCGTATCATTTTTTTTTTTTCTAGGGATCGATCGAGGCTGTTATTTTTATTTTATTTTATTTTTTAGTCGTGTTATTCATCATTGAAAATCACAATTTTTGCCCAGGTCTTCAAATCTCATTTTACCAACTATTTGGACTTGAGTACCTCAAAATTGATAGTTAGTTTTGTCGAAAAAATT